>ML798949.1:112838-127107 GCA_009831015.1 Picea engelmannii | reverse complement strand
CGCCCAATACCATCGCCCGCTCTTGCTCACACCTGTCCTCCACTCATCCATCTCCCTGCCTATCATATCTCCCTTTTCCCTATGTCGTCTCTCACCTCTCGACATCTATATTCCAATCCCACTCCCTGTCCCCTCCTCCATTATCAACGTTTACCCCTGACCTGTTCCTCCTCCATTATCAACGTTTACCCCAGCTTATGAAATTCTAGTGCCCACGCATTCCCAGTCACCGCTCTATCGTCGTGTCCTTCCACATGGTTGTCGATCATTCATTGTAACCTGCTGGTTTTTTCCAAGCACCTCGCTTCTCTCCATCGCCTCACTCCACGTCCTCCTGTCACTCTTTCCTACAAGCATCCAGTGAAGATCCAGATGGAAAAAGTGCAGGGTGAAGCCATCAAGTTTTCCAGGTGCAGAGTTGACTCAGGTCCATCCTAATCCCTATGCAGACAATTAATGAAAGTGAGGGAGGTGGTTGAAACCTCGTCTCACCACATAAATGGAAAGCTAGAAAGGACTGTCAACAATTCTATTTCTCTACAGGTACCTTCTGGAGCACGTTTGCATCTATCAAAAGCTCACATCTGACATAAGATTGCATGCACAGTCTGCCAGATAGCATGGAGACATAAAGCCTTGAATGCAAAGACTCGGGCATGCCTTGGCTATTAGTGGTGAACTGTTCTAAGTATATGTAGGCATTTTTGATATTTTTTTATGGTCGATGGTTGAACTAGGCTCTCGTGATGTAAAGTTTTAATGAAGCACTCTGTTTATCTAGTTATGTATTTTGATTTGAGACTTCTTATTTAATGAAAGTCAACTTCCTTTTAATCCTATTTGCCTATGATACTATAGTGTCCATGATTGAAGGATTCACATGGATTGTTTTGACTATATTGTGATGTATGTTTGATTGCAGTGTTGTTATTAACGTTCTCCAGTTTCCTAATGTTTTGAATCCAAGTGGATCTTGTATTTGAAGCTTTTCCTCCTTAGGCTGCTGGAAGACCTGATGTCCATAGCAGACCTCTCCATTCTCCTCACCAATTCTTCCTTCTACTCACCCTTATTACAACTTACTGACTGAAGTTGATCAATACCTCATTTGCCTATGCATATCGGTCCAGTTTTCTGAGTTAAAACAATATTATCTCGAGTCTGCGCCCATTTGACCTCTTTAAAATTATTCATTGTGACATACAAACTGATGGGTACTAGGCTTACCTTCAACGCAATCTGAAGGTGACTTCTAGTGCTAACAGGTAGGTTCTTTAATTATGCATGATATCACTCAGGTAGCTTGGAGGGAAAGTTAGTTGAGCTCCCTCTTGTATAAATCATTGTAATGTAAGCCAAGATAAGGTTGTTGAAGGCAATTGTAATTGTTGTGGAAGATTGTTGAAGATCATTGTAAGCCAATGAGAGAAGATAAGAGAGGATAGGAGAAAGACCGAGACTCTGTTGCGGTCCAACTTTGTTCACATTGTATAGACTGTTGAGTTTAATACAAAAAGCAGTTTTCCTACATATGAGGTTTTTGTGTATGTGTTTTATCAATATTATGAATGTATATGAATGGTTATTGTGTATGTTTTAGAAATGTTGTTAGTGCATGGATGTTGAAGGGTCCCTTTGCAAGAATTAGGGAGAATTTCCTATATGTTGTTTTCTGAGTGTTTTGGGCTCTTTAGGCTAGTGCAAGAAGTGCACACTAGAGTATTGAAAACTTTGTGTAGCCAGTGCAAGGATTGCACGTTTGAACTATGTTTTGAGTTTAGGAATAGCATGCCAGGTGGGCACACCATAAAATTCATAAATCTCAGAAGGAATATTGCAAGGAGTTCATATCAGATTTGTTGAACACTCTGAGAGCGAGTGCAAGGAGTGCTCCTACACTCTGTGCAGTGTAAAATATAAGGAGAAATAGTGAAGGAGAGGTGCATTTCAGTGTTGTTGAACACTCTGAAATTGTGTGCAAGAAAGAACACCAGAGTTACTAAACACTCTAAAGGAGAGTGCAAGAACTGCGTGAGAACTCTTTTTCGAGTTCTGAGAAAAGGTTTCCAAAGGGGCATACCAGAAGGTTAAGCTTAGGAGGAGCAGTGCAAGTCTACACAGAGACAAACGCAAGGAGTGCATAGGAAGATTTTTTGTAAATCTTAAAGTCTGAGATCTCTTTGAAGGTTCGGGAAAGCACAAGGAGTGCACCAGTGACCAATTAATTTAGGTGTGAAAGATCAAGGGGAAGAGCAGGAGTGCCATAAGGGCACAAGAAACTATTAAATGGGTGAAGGGCCGATACCTTTAGAAGTTAGAGCAAGTTTAAATCTCAGGACAAATAGTGCAGTTGTGCACAATGCCTATGCAAGGAGTGCACAAGGTAGAGTACAGTCTAACTTATATATTGTAGAAGATGCACAAGGCATGCGCAGGCGAACTTGTTTCAAGTTCGAAGCTTAGAAGGGATAGAGTTTTCCAAAAAAGTGAATAGAGACCAAGTGTTTGGGCTCGCAGGAGAAGGATCAAAGGATGATTATTTGAAAAACCACGAGAAATAATTCATCAAATGGAGAGAGCAGACAACTGAGGAGGAGGAGCTATAACTACCGTTGGATTAGTTGTCGGAGCGAATCTGGACCGTCAGATTAGAGTCTAGACAAGGAGGAGGAGTGTGCAAAGGAGGAGAAAAGATCCAAGTCATTGGATCTAAGCATGGGATATAGCATCCATCCAATCCAGAAAAGGTACATGAGGTTTAACCCTCGAGGTCCTTCGAACTTCTCATGTTCAGCGATTTTCCGAGCTTTGAGTGCACAGGAGAGTGGACTTGCTGAAGTACTGAAGCCTGAAATCCATCAAGGTCGTCGATATAAGGATGCGTGTCAGTGGATCGAGAAATATGGAGGATTACCACTCCTAAGGAAATGAGGAGTAAAACTTGGCAGACTCCTAGAGATCTGAAGGCCAAAGCACATCCTGGTCGTTGGCACCAAGAGCACGTGATGATAGATTATGAAGTCTTAAGACATAGAACTCCGGGGGAACTCTATGAAAAACTGCGTAGGAGGTGAGACTCCCAAATTCCCAGGGAGATGAAATAGATCTGGATCGTCCATTTACAAGGACCGGTGTCACCAGATCCTGGAGTCTGAAAGTCTAACACTACAGAGGTCTGTAGGTGAAAAGTGTGCAGGGTCAAAAATATCTCAAAGGATGAATTTCATCAGGACCTTCCATCATCAAGGATGCGTGTCGTTAGATCCCGTGGTCTGGGGATCTAGCACTCCAGAGGAACTAGAGAGTGGAAGTGTGAAAGGGCCTGGAATCCCAAAGTGCTGGAGTCCTGGAGGTCATCCCAACCATTGATTGATAGGGACACATAGCAGGAGATCATGTACTCCAGAAGGTTGGCACTCCAGAGGTTTGTGGGTGTTGACATCTAGAAACTCCCGAAGCCTGGGATTCCAAAGTAAATTTCAGCCATTGGATCCTAGGAAGTTGTGGAACGTCGATCTAGGGTGTCGTTATTTCGGTGGACCAACACTCCAGGATATTTGAGATGTGGTGCTTCAAAATTCACCGAAGCTCGGAGCCTCGAAGTATCGTGGTCCATTGATCTCAGCGAAGGGGTGTAGATTGTTGATCTCCTTCAGTAGTTCGGGACTTTGCCAATTTGGAGGTCTAGGAGAACTGTGGTGTTGAAAGGTGAAAACTCCTAGAGCCCAAAGCT
Source organism: Picea engelmannii (assembly GCA_009831015.1). Taxonomy (NCBI): domain Eukaryota; kingdom Viridiplantae; phylum Streptophyta; class Pinopsida; order Pinales; family Pinaceae; genus Picea; species Picea engelmannii. The sequence continues at coordinate 123,374 of ML798949.1, read as the reverse complement.
CCAGAGCACCAAAATAAGCGCATCTTGTCTTGGCACTCAGTCTCAGACAGTTTTCATTGGGGAAAAAAGGGCTAGTGCCTAGATTTGAGATTTAGGGGCACGAGTGCTTAGAGGAAGCACCCGAGAGGTTCGGTTCGGTACAAGCCTGTAGTAAGGGGGAGTAAAAAGTCCTGAATTCTTCAGGAACCTGTAGCTTGGCCCATGGTTTTGGCCCAAAGTCTCTTGGAGGGCTCTGTTGGTGTTTTAAGAACCCCCGCTATCTATTTTAAGCACGGGGGCTCAAGAAAAAGGCATGTGGTAAGTGTTCTAAGGGCTCAGCAAGGGCCCTAAGAGACAACTCGGCTCTCGATTGTGAATGATCCTAGGCTGGGAGGTCGCGCGAGCCCCAGGTGATGATGGGGGTCTGCATCAAGTGGTATCAAATCCTAGGAAAAGGTTTTGTCTAATACCATCAAGTGGTATCAGAGCTTGATTTTTTTTTCCAGATAGTAGGCAGGAGAAAACTTTTAGTCTGATACCATCAAGTGGTATCAAAGCGGATTTTGTCTACAGACCACAGGAAAAGAAGGATATTTGTCTGATACCATCAAGTGGTATGAAAACCTATTTTTTTGTTGGCAGACGGCGGGGAAAGTGAGAGGAGATAGAGTATTGATGTTTTCTGTGTTGATGATTGTTTGCAAGTGTGCAATAGATATTTGACAGCCAAGTGGGCTGCAAGAGAAAGCTAGTGGTGCTCCTAGTTGCAAAGTAGACAGTAGACATCTAGGTGGGTTGAAGGTGAAGGAAAAAATAGCTACTAAAGGTCAGAGAAGAGGTCGAGGAGAATACCACAGACAGGTAAGAAAGGCACAGATGGACAAAGGGCTCGAAGAGATTAGAGAGGATCTCGATATGTTGATGTAGCAAGAAGTGAGAGGAAGATGGAGATATGAATGGCCCATGAAGTGGAAAGCAAGGTGGCATGTCCAGCAGTTGGTCTCTAGGAGGAAGCAAAAGGTATTGACGAGGTGGTTGTGGCACACTGAATACCTCAATGACATAGAGGATATGGTTTGCATTTGAGAGGCAGAGGTTGGAAGGAACCTCAGTGATGAGGAAGAGAGATCAGTTCAAGATCTCATAGACTGCCAAGAGGGAAGAAGTGAACTTTCCTATTTCCAGGTGGGCAATAAAAAGAGATCAAATGAAGATCTCATAGACTACCAGGTGGGTTGAGGCGGTAATGTAGATTTCCAGGTGGTCAATGGAGAGAGATCAAGCAGGGATCTCGCAGACTGTCAGGAGGGAAGAAATGGAATTTCATCCTTCCAGATGGAGAGACTATCCAAAAGTCTCTCGAGCTCGAAGGTGAGCTTAGATTAGAAAGGAACGTTTCCAGAGGAGGATCAGAGGTTCATTTTGATCATTGGAGGAATCAAGATATTCCTTCCAAGCATCCCAGTCGAGGCTAGTGCACATATTGTGGGTGCAAAAGGAGAAGGAAAACCAAAAGAGACTGTCATAGAGAAGAAGGAGTAGACATTGACATCTTCCCAAGTGATAGGATAAGAGGATCACTTACGCCTTATGCTCACTCAGTGGGAGCAATAAGTAAAGTTGTTGGAGGATTGGTTGGACAATCCAGGAGCAGAAGAGCTAACAAAAATTAAACTGTCAGAGGAGACAGTTGGGCAGTAACTCAGTGATGAGGCTGCAGAATTTGAATATGTAGTGGAGTGGCAAGATAGTGCCACTGGAGATGAAATCAGTGTGGGAGATCAGATTGGCATGCCCTTTGATCAAGTTGATGGGGATGAGATGTAGCAACAGAGCAGGATGGAGGAGAAAATCCATCCATTAGACCAGTTGGATGAGGAGATCGAGAAGATAAGGAAGTTGATGTTGGAGTCAGCACAACAGGAAGTCAACAACAAGAGGAAGTTGAACAGAGGAGAATCTGCAGTAACAGGACAGTAGAAACAACAACAACAATACAGAGGAGTAGGTGGACAAATCCACACAAAATTTTGGGACCCTGTAGGCTCTCAACAACAGCAGCAGAGGAGCCATGAGCAAGAGCTGATGATTTTGTCAGTGTGGGAGAATGATGAAGGAGCATCGATCCACCTCATCAAGCACCAACAATCTAGCACATCAGTGCATAAGGAGGAAGTAGTTCCAAGGGAAGAGAGTCTCCAACCCTCTCATTTTGAGATAAAATTTAAATTTTTTATGAAATTTAATTATAATATATTTATGTAAGACTTGAGGAGAGCTGAGTCATTGCCTTTGTATAGGTTGAGTGTAAATTCGGCTTTATTAGGTTGCATTTGTACATATCCTGAGCGTCACCTCAGATCTTTGGATGTAATTACCCATCAATGTAATAAGCTTTAGTAGGTAGGTGCTTTAATTACACATGATAACACTTAGGTAGCTTGGAGGGAAAGCTCATTGAGCTCCCTCTTTTATAAATCATTGTAATGTAAGCCAAGATAAGGCTATTGAAGGAAATTATAATTTTTGTGGAAGATTGTTGAATATGATTGTAATACAAGGAGAGAAGAGAAGAGAGGATAGGATAAATATTGAGACTCTGTTGCGATCTAGCTTTGTACACATTGTATAGACTGTTCATATTAATACAAAAAGTGGTTTTTCCTGCATATGAGGCTTCTTTGTATGTGTTTTATCAATTTTCTGAATGTATCTAAATGTCTATTGTGTATGTTCTAGAAATGTTGTTAGTACATGGATGTTAAAGGTTCCCTTTGCAAGAATTAGGGAGAATTCCCTATCTATTGTTTTCTTAGTGTTCTGGGATTTACAGGCTAGTGCAAGGAGTGCACACCAGAGTATTGAAAACTCTGTATAGCCAGCACAAGGAGTGTGCATATGAACTCTATTTTGAGTTTAGGAAGAGCGTGCCAGGTGGGAACACCTAAACAATCATAAATCTTAGAAGGAATAGTGCAAGGAGTGCACATGATATTTTTTGAACACTCTGAGAGCGAGCACAAGGAGTGTGCCTACACTCCATGCAGTGTAAAAGCTAAGGATAAATATTGAAGGAGAGGTGCATTTTAGAGTTGTTGAACACTCTGAAATCCTATGCAAGAAAGCATATCAGATTTACTAAACACTTTGAGGGAGAGTGCAAGGAGGTCACGAGAACTCTTTTTTGAGTTCTAAGAAAAGGTTTCCAAAGGGGCATACTAGAAGGTTAAGCTCAGGAGGAGTAGTGCAAGTCTGCACAGAGACAAACACAAGGAGTGCGTAGGAATATTTTCTGTAAATATTCAAGTCTGAGATCTCTTTGAGGGTTCGGGAAAGTGCAAGGAGTATGCCAGTGACCAATTAATTTAAGTGCAAAAGCTCATGATGAAGAGCGGGAGTGATAGAAGGGCACGAGAAATTGTTAAAGGGGAAAAGGGTTGAGACCTTTTAGAAGTTTTAGAAAGTTCAAAGCTCAGGAGAGATAGTGCATTTGTGCACAGTGCCTATGAAAGGAGTGCATAATGCCGAGTACAGTCTAACTTCCAGACTATAGAAGATGTGCAAGGCGTGCGCACGCAAACTTGTTTCAAGTTCAAATCTTAGAAGGCATGATGTTTTCTAGAAACGCGAACATAGAACAAGTGGTCGGGCTCGCAGGAGAAGGATCAAAGGATGAGCCTTTAAAAAAACTCGAGAAATCCTTCATCAAAAGGAGAGCGTAGATAGTCGAGTAGGAGGAGCTACAACTACCGTTGGATTAGTTGTCTGAGTGAATATGAACCATCAAATTAGACTCTAGACAAGGAGGAGAAAAGATCCAAGCCATTGGATCTAAGCGCAGGCTATAGTATCCATCCAATCTAGGAAAAGTGCATGAGGTTTAGCCCTCGAGTTCCTTTGGCCTTCACAATATCAGTGATTTTTTGAGCTTGAAGTGCATAGGAGAGAAAAATCTCCAAAGTCCCAAAGCCAAAAATCGATTGAGGTCGTCGATAGGATGATGTGTGTTAGTGGATCATCGAGAAATATGGAGGATTAACACTCCATAGGAAACGAAGAGTAAAAATTGGCAGACTCTTGTAGATCCGAATTCTGGAGCACATCCTGGCCATTGGCACCAGGATTATGTGGTAGCAGATCCTAAAGTCTGGAAACTTAGTACTCTGGGGGAAATCTGAGAAAAATTGCGTAGAAGGTGAGACTCTCGAAGTCCCAGGGATTTGAAGTAGATCTGGATCGTTCATTTGCAAGGATAGGTGTCACCAAATCCTAAAGTCTGGAATTCCGGCACTTCGGAGGTCTGCAGGTGAAAAGTATAGAAGGTCAAAAATATCCTGAAGGCCAAAGTTCATCGGGACCGTCCATCATCAAGGATGTGTGTCATTAAATCTCGTGGTCCGAGGATCCATCGCTCCATAGGAACTGGAGAGTGGAAGTGTGAAACTTCCTAGACTCCCAAAGTCCTGAAGTTCATCCCAACCATCGATTGATAGGGACACATGGCAGGAGATCCTATACTCCGGAAGGTTGGCACTCTGGAGGTTTGTGGGTGTTGACATCTTGAAACTTCCAAAGCTCAGGATTCTGAAGTAAATTTCAGCCATTGGATGCTATGAATTTGTGGACTGTAGATATGGGGGTGTTGTTATTTCGGCGGACCATCACTCCAGGAGATTTGAGGTGTGGTGCTTCGAAACTCGTCAAATCCCGGAGCGCCGAAGTATTGTGGGTCATTGATCTCAGTGAAGGGGTGTAGACCATTGATCTCCTTCGATCATTTGGGACTTCGCCAATTCAGCGGTGCGGGAGAACTATGGTGTTGAAAGGTGAAAATACCTAGATCTCGAAGCTCCAAATCACTGAAATAAGCACATGTTGGCTTGGCGCTCGGTCACATCCCTCAATCATAGAAATTTTATGTTGAGGAAAAAATGTTAGCACCTGGATTTGAGATTTAGGGGCACAGTGGCTTAGAGGAAGCGCCCGAGAGGTTCGGGTCGATACGAACCTATAGCAAGGGAGCATAAACAGTCCTAAATTCTTCGGTAAGCTATAGATTGGCCCACATTTTTGGCCTAGAGACTCTTGGAGAGCTTCGTGGGTGTTTTAAGGGCCCCCACTATCTATTTTAGTGTGGGGGATCAAGAAAAAAGTCTTGTGGTAAGTGTTATAAGGGCTCAACAAGGGCCTGAAGAGCCAATTCAGCTCCCGATTGTGAACGATCCTAGAACAGGAGGTCACGCGGACCCCGAGTGAGGGTGGGGGTCTGCATCATAAATACTAAATTAAAAATATCTAACACTATGTTAATATAACTTTATTCTAACCTATCATATCCTGATCAGGAGAAAACTAATTGTATCAGTATAGTAAAAGATAATACCACTAGAACTATGAATAATCCATGTATACCAATGGTAGGTGATAATAACAATGTTACAGATACATTAACAATTATTTGTAGGATGCATTCATAATATAATTTCTATACTCATAAGGAAACATATGACAACATGAATAAATAGAATAGAGTGAAGAAATAGTTCATACAAAATAATCCCATGTTACTAAAGAAAAAAATAAATGCACAAAGAGAAGTATCATACAAATCTATCCAAATCACAATTTCCAGAATGCCTCTTGCTCTATATTCACTCCAAATTAATAGTACCATCTTTCATTCACAAAGGGAAAAAGTCTTCTTTACTTCACAATAGTCTCTCATATAAAACAAGAGAGGTTGTTCACATTCTATAACTTTCATCATGTCAAATGATAGTTACAATATCTCATTTCATATTCTAGATTATGACTTTAAAAATTTCATGTGATTGAAACAAAGAGAAACTGCTACAAAATACAATGATCAAGAGCATTTGAGAGTTGCATGTAGTCTCTTTATTCCTTCCATAGCTCGTAGTCCTTCAGGATAACATCTACTATGCTCAACTGCATCTTCTTGAATATGTCATTGTCACAAATATTGGTTGTTACTTCCATCTTTAGATTCTCCTATGTCTTTTGAATGAATTCCCTTGCTAGTGTGATCAATGTAGTTGTCTTCACGAGATGCTCTTTCAGGAATTCCTTATTTACTTCAATGATTTTTTTAATAGCTTATTGGATGATATTTCTTCTATTCTCTACAATTTCTATCTTTAATTCAACCGAGGTGCCTCTTCAAGGTATGTCATCACATACATTCCAAACTCTTCAAGCAACTATCATAGGCATTCCATAAGCTTTTTCATGCCTTTCTGACTGCTTCATGTGTGCTCTCAATATCATTCATGAGGGGTTTCTAGGTATTAAAGAGGACCCAGTATTAATACTTTTCCTAGATTCATAGACTGGTAATGTATTAGGTGGATTATCATACATACTTTGCCATTCTATAATTTTATCAAAGGAATTTTTAGACCTCTTGTATTTTCTCCTTTTGTTTTCTAATTGATCATGCAGCCTGATTTGGTCTTCTCTGTACTTTTGAATTTCATTCAACATGCAAAAACAATTATTTTTGTATAGTCATGAGTTCTTCATTGGTAGCTCTGGCCTCCCCTTTAATAGTTTCCAGGATGATGGTTCCTAGTTGGTTTTTTTCTATGGTATTTTCAAGGACCTAATTATCCTATTCCAACTTTAGGACTTTGTGCTCCAACATTTCATTGTATTTTCTTACCTCCATGCATTATGCTTGTAAACTAGCCATTTCTTTTGCATGTTTCATACTCAACCGTTCTGTTTCTTGTGAGTGGGTGAGCTTAATATCTTCCAATTCTTCTTGGTGTAACCTATAATTTATGCTATATCTTTTCTCAAACTATGCATTCAACATATCCTTCTGAAGTTGTAAGTCCTTCTACATTTATTCTTTGTAAAGTTGTTATGCAATGTTAGCCTCTTTCCTTAATTTATCGACTAGGATATATTTGATGGTGTTTAGAGATCCATCAAGCTAAGCTACCCTAGTCTTGGATATATCCAATGCCTCACTCAACTCATACATCAATATTGCATTTGCACCTGAAAATGCATTAAGGGTTGAAGAATTATGTATTTCATTTTCCTTAGGGTCTGGGCCTACCTTCCATTTAATATTACTCTTCAAATGTTTTTGACCGAGCGAAAATTCTCCCTTTTTTCTCTTATTTGACCTTTTCTCAATTGCCTTGGTACTATTATTGTAATAATACTCACCCACAATGACTACACCATTGTCCAGTTCTAGTACCTGAGATAAATAGGAAAAATTTATTGGGATGGCCATTAGAGGAGTGCATTCTTCTACAAGGATATTAATTATACTTGCACTAAGAATTATTGCAACTCTGTTTAATTCATCTTACTTTTTCTTTTGTTCCTATTCTTATTCTTCCTTTGCTTTTTCCCTTGAGTTGGATTCATCTTCCTTTTTCATTTCTTCTTTGTCTTTCTTTCTTTTCTCTTTAGCTTCAACAACTAGTATTTTCGTCTCTATCTCTTCCTTTTCAATGTTTGTTTTCTTCTCTTAAGCATATTTCCTTACGGCTTCATCTTTTTTCTTGTTTTCATCTTTATTGGTATTCTTATTTCCCTCTTCCTTTGTCTTCATTTCTAGCTCTACTCATATTTTAACCTCTCTAGTACTTCTTTGAAAAAGAAAGCTCCTTTGAAGAGGTCTTCAACAAAGTTTACTTCCTCACTAATTAGGTGGGTCAACTTGATTGATTTTATATGGTCATACACTATATTGTGGGGATCATCCCCTTTGGTATTTCATGTGCATAAAAATATATTTTATAGTGTTTCATTTTCCTTGTCATCATGGAGTTTATTAGATAGTGTATATCTTCCTATGTACAGTGGGAAATTGGAACAATATTTTTTGTTCTTTTCTGACATATATGTTGTGATCCCTTGTCCCACTATCTAGTAGGAAACTTCTTTGGCTAACCATTTATCAGGAACATATTTGGGTAAGAGGTGTGGTGGCCCAAAACTTCCATAAACCATGATGTAAGTGTAATACTTTGTTACATACCAATCTCCAATTTCTCTTAGGGTTGTTATGGCCCCATGTGGTATCCTATGTGGAAAAATTATGAAAATTACCTTGTACAAAGGGGCTAAGAAATAATCACATATGTTGCAAATGTGTTCCTTATAATTCACATCCCACAACTCTGAGAAATAAATGTGAATCGGGGACTAACTCGGAGTCCAATTCTATCCAAAATCAAGGAAATGAATTATAGAGCAAATTGCATCAATGAGGTAAGATGGCATATAAAAACCAGATGTATTCATACCTAGTGCTTCCTTAGCTCTGGTAAATATGTTGAATGCCAATATATTCTCCTAATTGAACACTTGTCTTGTTTTCACCACAGTGTAAGACATCAAAAACCATTCCATTTCAAAATGTGTGCTTTTTTCCTCTCCATATAACCTGCAAATCATGGTGTTCAATAGCTTGTATGGTTATTTCAAGTATTGAGATGGAAAAAATCGTTTCCCTTTCTTGACATGTCTCGGCTTGTCATTGTACCAATATTCCATTAATTCTTTCAAATATTCATTCTCTACTTCGAACTTCTCCAGAAATGATTCATTCAATGACATTGTTGGCCCTAGGGTTTGACACCTAATTCTGATGTCTTCAAGGTTCAAAGAAGCAATCATAACTTTGGATTCATTGACTATGTGGATGTGTTATTTTTGAGGCATATAAAACACCAATGTTCAACATCATTGTATGTGAACAACATAGGGCAAGTTGCAGCAGTGTGGATGCCACTTTTCTTGATATTCTAATATGCTTCAATTTATTTGTATTTAGATGGGAAGTCTCCAGTTTGGAAGATGCGATAAATCTCATAATACCTCATACAATTCTCTCTCCCATAGAAGAAATAGGTGTCTATGATTGTAATTGAGTTTAGATTGTTAATAGGGGGAAGCACAATAGTTGTCGGGTTCTTTTCCTTCATGGTTTGCATGCGATACATTTTGTTTTCTCTAAGTTGTTGTTACACACAATATTAGAGTTATTGTATTGTATAATTAATCACCAATAGCATTATAATTGGAATCATATGATACATATATCAGTTATTATGGGGTTTGGGGAGTATTTCCAGTTCATTTGTTACCAAAGCATGTGTGTATACACTTCTTACATATTTCTTGGAGGTGAATAATATACTAATTAGGGTTAAACAAAGTTTTTATGCTTTACTCTTTCCCCTCCAAACCTTTTGCAATTAATGTTTACCAAGTTATAGCTCGCATTGGGGAAGATTCATACATCACTAGTAATTCTTTTAGGGGAGTCTTCTATTTTTTATTGTAAGCATGTCGTCAGAGAGATGGAATTGGTTGTTGGTGTGAAAAGTCTTTCCAACAGTGTAGTGGTCAGAAGGAGTCATCAAAAGGGTTCTTTCAAAGTGTCTGAATATCTCAATTTCTTATGACGACGATTCTTCTAGGAATATTTGTTTCTACCTCGCAAAGTATGTCATAGGAATGGGGGTACCATATTCACTCTTGTGTATTAACATGTATAATATTTACCATTTAAAAATTTCACTTATAATCCTCGACTTTATCCATTGAAATGAGTTTTCGGATAGAAGGAAGTTGTATTGAAGAGGTAACCTCGAAAGATAAATTTCGAAAGTATTGTTGGAAACATCTATCATAAGGGAGGTGTTGGACGATGTAGTCGAGGTGCTTAACATTTTTTCTAACAAGATGAATTTCCAAAATTACTATCGGAAGAGAGGTGTCCGGAAAATAATGGTGGCACTTAGTATTTTCTTTGATGGAGAAACCTTCTAATGATGCTATCGAAACATGCTTGTTGGGACAGAGCCATTGGAGGATGCAAGTGTAATATATCATTGTATGTGCCGACGATGATTCCTATTAAAGTGTGCATCAATGAAAAAGGGGTATACAAAGTGTATCATACATAGAAAAAAGTCTATGGTTTATCAAATACAATAGAGAATCTGGTGAGGGACCCACCATTGTATTCCTTGTTGTAATCAGTTCATGGGAGTCACTTGAGATAATCACCTTTTGACATGTAAGAATGAAGTAAAAGGTCTCGTGATAATATAGATAGATTATGTATCGTAAGAAAGGATTCGGAGAGATATGGTCAGGAGGAAAATGTATTTGCATGGATGCAATGCTTTCTGATATAGGTATCTCGATAGGGAAAATTCCAACGAGGATGACCCAACAACCCTTGGGCATGGTCACATGGCTAAAGAGTATGTGCATAATCACATAGGTATTTTTCAAAATGGGTCGACACTTCAATTATTGAATGGAGGGGGAGAAAATGAGTAATGAAGCTCGAAAAAAATTCTACCAACCAAACCATCTTACATTATCCTCAAGGTTGTATGTACAATAGTATTTTCATACATCATTATCTAGTCAAGTTAGTAGTGAAAATTTCCTTGCTTATATTTTGATATGTAGGTACCCATAGAAATTCTCTAAGGTAGATAATTTTAGTGGGTTGTTGTGGGGGGAACAATAGGGAGGTAGAGAGAGGTAAAG
>ML798949.1:91413-112788 GCA_009831015.1 Picea engelmannii | reverse complement strand
GGTGCAAGAGAGGAAAAGGAAAAGGACGTACATGTTAATATATTTTATTGATTGACAGAAATGAATACAATGACCGATTTTATTTTGTACTATGATTTTGTACTTATTATTATATTTAATTGAATAATAGATATGAATACAATGATTGAGACCATTTTTTTTACAGACTATGTGGGAAACTATACTAATAATTGATTACACCATGTGCATGAGCTATATTTAGATGAAATAGAGGTGGTAATGAGGGGTGGGGGTCAGAGGGACAAAGGGGGAGGAGGTGAGATAAGGTGAAGGGTAGATGGCTAGGGGAGAGAGAAAGAGAGAGAGAGGGAGAGGGGGGGGAGAGAAACATAGACAAGGAAACAAATAGAAATAAAGGCATAAGAGCACACATTTGTTCTAATAACGTGTTCTCATTCCTAGAGTGCGTGCACATTCTTAGGAGCACATGCACATTAGTTCTATTTCAAACATTTTTGGGGATAGAATGACAACTCTAGTGTACATGTGTGATGAGTTAGTTTCCTTGGATTTAGGTTCAGGATGACAAACCTAGTGGTTTGATCTACAAATACATAAAAGCCTCCAATTTCATGAATACCTCTTTATATCTTTATTTCTGACATTACTTTTCAATATGCTACACAAATCTATTGTCAATGAAACTATAGACATAGATAGAGTAAGCTATGCAAATTTCAAATATATATATATAATCAATATTGTTTACTATTCTTAATCTATTTTTGTCTTGACATATATATCAAAATCCTAAAATACATACCTCTTTTATTTCTACTATAACTTTTTATTAGTTTGACCATTTTTAAAATACGTTACATGTCGCACTAAAAGAGATGAAGATCTACAATATTAAAAAATAAAAATTGTTTGATAATGTTAAGACATGATTATGTAGGTTTCCATAGTTAGTCATATTTCTATAAAATTTTATGGATCAAAACTGTGTAGGAGGTTTTGAAACGTCCAACGTTTCAAGTGGACACTCCACCTATCATCAGAGACAAATGCAACTAATATCTTGAAAAAGGGTGCCAAGATTTGTATTTATAGAGGAATATTGGTAAGTGATCGTTGAAGAGAGGCAAAAGGATTGCATATAGGTATGAATGAAGAATTAGAAATATTCATTGAGATTAGGTGATAAAGTATTAATGAAGGTAATATAGTATTAATATATAGTATTTAGTTAAGGTGATGAGATAGATTAATAATGATATTCATAGGATAATATAAATAAAATAATAAAAGTATCCATTGATATTTAGGTGAAAAAATATATTAATGAGAATATCAAAGTTTTAAAATAAGATATTAAAGTGAGTTGTTTAGACAGATAAATAATAATAATATTAGGATTTCTTTATTGAAGTGTGAGATTGAATATATTGAATTAGGGATAATAATAAAATAAAGTGAAATGAAGTGAAAAGGTTAAAAGGGAGAAACAAATGAGATAAGAATATTTCAAATAGATGAAGATAAATGATGAGAATAGAGGACCAGTTAAATGTGAGGAAAAATCTGTATAAGCATGTGGAAGAATCCTTTTTCATTCCATACCTCCTAAACTCAACCTATCTAAAGAGTAATTTGATTCCATTTGTCGCCTTAATGATAACCTTGACATCATTTTCCTTAAATCTAATAAAGGAAATGTTATTGTCATCATAAATACCTCTGATTATGATTCTAAACTGCTAGACCTTATTTCTTACTCTACTTATAAAACTCTCGCTAAAAACCCTATCAACACCATAACCAACTTAGTCACTAAATCCATAAAATATTCTTCCTTGGATCATACCATCCAAAAGAATCTCATTCCTCATAAACCCCAAACCCCCAGGATCTATGGGAAACCCAAAATAAACAAAAAAGATATTTCTCTTAAACCTATATTGAGCACCATAGGAGCCCCCTCCCATTCCCTTGCTTGATTTCTTATTGATACGATTCATCCTTCGTTGGAAAAACCTCCTCTTTTATTAAATATTCCATTGATTTTAGTCATAAAACTCATAATCTTCACCTTGGTGATCATGACCTCATGGTTATCTTTGATGTCATTTCTCTATTCACCAAAATTCTAGTTTCGGAAGCCCTGACCCTGATCTTCGAACTAGTAGACCATACAACTCTTAACCTAATCAAAATCTTCCTCTCTTCTATCTTCCTCACCTGTGAATGTGTTTACTATGAACAAATCAAAGGTATAGCCATGGGGTTATCCTTATCCCTATTAGTTGTTAATATATTTATGGAACATTTTGAGTCTTTAGCCTTAAACATCCCGAGTTACATCTGAGGAAGAATCAATTTTTAAAGCCCAGCAGTTAGATCTTATATACGCTCAGTCTGGGATGTTATACAAAATTATTCCAGATGCACCGAGGTCAAACTATGACCCTAGGCAAAAGATCGGGCCTCATGTTGATGGTATTGTAGGATCTGCAAATGTGAAATATGCAGACTTGGTGACAAGCCAGTGGAAATATTTGTGTCTAAACCAGTCTGTAGGAGGGCCATCTTAGTCATTGTTCTCCACTCCCACTCAGTCGGCGAATGTACATTCTATGCAATCGTCGACCAACACGAATGGCATGGTAACCAGCAACCAGGAGGGAATAAAAATAAAGGATGTGGTAACAATCATAAGGGTGGGAAGAATAACAATAAACCCAAGGAAAACGGTAATAATGAGAAGATGAATAATAATGATGGTGAGGGAAAGAAAGAAAGGCAAAAGGTGAAGTTTCCCTAAAATCTTTGTATAGACGATCACCTTACCCACTTATGCCCCAAACTTGTGGAAGTTGCGAGGCTTTTATCTCTACCGCCCATTGTGCTGACTAATCCTTTTCCACATTATCAGCACATGGCCTTGAGCTCATTGAATGTTGAAATTGCAGCGAGTGGAAGTCAAAACCCATCGGTGCAATATGGTGACCATCTATGCATCAATATGGTTAAGTCTAAGGTTATTGTAGCCACTCGATCCTGCAATTACAATTCTTCGCAGATTGTACCTAGTCTAAAGTCTCCCCCTCCTTCGAAGATGCCTTTACAGATCGAAAAAACAGAGCCCCCACCTTGTATTTCGAAAGGCGTACTCAAGCGCTCTACCCACAACCCTAATGCTAGAGCCTCCCATAATTACTCTATTGTTGGGGATCTAGGTCAAACCCCTTGCGCGATGTCGGCACTGGAGGTACTCCAGACGTGTCCTTCATAGAGGAATGCATTATTATCTACATTAGGAGCTCTAGATCCATGTGGATCTAAGGTTATCAAGTTTGACGTCACGAATGTGAAGCCTCACATGCATTACCATGTGGAATTCCAAATCCATGTGGGTTACTCAAAGTATACCATCAAACGTATTGTTATTGATGAAGGCGCTGCAACATATGTGATGTCCCTGGTATGTTGGAAATCCCTCAACTCTCCGACCCTCTCTCAATCTCTGACCATGTTTACTGCTTTTGACAGTCGTTCTTTCCACCCTCACGGTATTCTTCCTTCCTTTCTGGTCCAGTTAGGTGGGAAGAAAGTGGAGGTGGATGTCAAGGTGGTTGATGCACCCCTCGACTATAACTTGTTACTAGGACGTAGTTGGACTTATGCCATGACTGCAATTGTATCGTCCATCTTCCGTACTCTTTTCTTCCTCACGATGGGAAGATCGTGACAATCGACCAGTTGTCCTTTGCGTATGCTAGCCCCAATGCATCAGTTGGACCATTGATCCTCATGATCGACAATTCTCAAACGTCAACTGAGAATATAAGTGTCAGAATGTATTCATCTCTTATGGGTACCTTCGATTTCATAGCACCAGTGCATCATATCTATTCCATGTCCAGTAGGTCTGCTTCGTCAATGAGGTTTGTTCCTTTCCACACTTTGTATTTTAACGATCTTTGGACCCTACCTTCCTCGAATGCGTCGTGTGAAGGTCAGTCACATACTGGAATGGCTATGCCACTATCAGCAAAAGAGATAGCGTATCAAGTTGTTCTTGACTCTTCTATCAATCCAAACCCTCTCACCTCACAGACGGATGAGGAGGATCATGTTCTCAAGCCTGTATGGGCAACTTCATCGCTTGCTCATGTGACTGCCTTGATGATACTTTACCCTTCGATGAAGCAATCATAGAGGCCATGAATAGTTCTGACAGGCCATGGGATTGTATGCACCATTGCTCTTATTTTCTCCTAGAGCTTGCTAGAATCGAACAAGATGATTTTAGATCTACCTTGAGCGAGATATTCAGTCACGCCGTATTTCCACTTGATACGCACAACATTTATGCCGAAGGAAACATGGCGAGTATCTCTCCTACTGTCACGATCAATATCTCTCATATTCCTGGCAAGGTTGAAAATGTATACATCGGTGCAGATTGTTCACCAGAAGAAATTTTGATCTACACCAAGCTCTTCATATAATTATGCAATGTATTTGCTTGGTCATATGAAGAGATGCCAGGAATCGACCCTTGAATTTTTGAACATGAGATTAAAACCTACTAGGATGCTAAACCTGTTTAGCAACGACTTAGAGTTGTCGATCCTAGGAAGGCCCCTACTATTAAGGAAGAGGTAGAAAAACTTCTTAACACTCGGTTTATCTACCCAGTTCCCTTGACTGAATGGGCATCCAATATCATTCCTATGAATAAAAAGCAAGGAACCATCCATGTATGCATGGATTTTCGAGACCTGAAAAAGTCTTGTCCTAAAGACAACTTCCCGACACCCTTCATTAATCATATTCTCAATGAGTGTGTGGGAAGGGAAGTTGTTTCTTTTATGGATGGATTTTCAGGGTATAACCAAATTCATATTAAGCCCAAGAACCAACATAAGACGACATTTATTTGTCCTTGGGGTACATTTGCATATCGAAAAATGCCTTTCGGCCTTTAGAACACCAGAGAAACCTTCCAACGAGCTATGACCTTTGCGTTTCACGATCTCAAGCATATAGTCGAAGCCAATATTGAGGATCTCGCTACTGACTCACATAAGAGAGTGGATCACCCTACCCACCTTTGGCTAGTTTTTGAAAGATGTTTCCATTACCGCATCCGTTTGAACCCTCATAAATGAATCTATTGCATTAGGTCAGGGCGAATTCTAGGATTCTTAATCTCTGAGACTGGGATCATGGTGGATTTGTTAAAGGTTGAGCCAATACTTCGATTGCCTCCCCTGTGCACTATTCATCAGCTTCAAGGATTATAGGGGAAAGCTAACTTTCTACGACGGTTTATAGTGAGCTATACCAATATTACTAATGATTTCATGTGTCTATTAAATAAGCACACTTTTTTTTATCTGGGATGAGCGAGCCCAAGAATCCTTCGATGCTTTGAAGAAAGCCTTGGTATCGATGCCTCTATTGAAGTCTCTAGACTACAGTAGATATTACTTTATTTATATTTTTGTGTCTGAAGAGATGATTGGTATGGTGTTGGTTCATGAGGATGACGAGCTCCATGAGGACATCATTTATGATGTTATTTGAAACTTAGTCATCCCTTAACTCAAATATTCTCATGTTGAAAAGCTAGCTTTGGCTGTCGTTCACGTAGTTCAATGATTGCAACACTATATATTGCTTTGAAAAACTATTGTGGTTGTTGATGTCAATTCATTTCAATACGTCCTTACCAGGTGTATCATAGGGGAGAAATACAATAAATGGATTTTCATCTTACAAGAATTTGCTCTTGATTTTGCTTCTGTGAAATCCAAGAAATCACTAGTTTTTGCAGAGTTAATAGATGACTTCCCTCGGTTAGATGAGGATGGTATTCATGTTGATTCATTTGTGGATGAACACATTTTCCTTGTCTCGTCGTCAGACCCCTAGTATGGAGATATTTTGGTCTATCTTCAAAATTTTAAGTTCCCTTAGCATCTCTCGAGAGATGACCAATGACATATACGATACCAAGCTAAGAGCTACCTTATTGTCAGTGACACTTTGTATCATCGAGAAGTAGAAATTATCTTGCATCATTTCTTGAATCACGAAGTAGCTAAGTTTGTTCTAAATGACTACCACAATGGGGCTTGTGGTGGTCATCTATCTGGGCTTGCGACAACCCAGAAAATTTTGTGAGTCGGTTATTTTTGGCCGTCTATTTTTAAAATGTCGAAGCAGTTAAGAAGTGTCACCCCTACCAGGTGTTCACTCGGAATATGCGCTCGCATCCAACCCTTCTCCATCCATTTGTTACCGTCAGTCCCTTCACCAAGTGGGGGGATGATTTTGTGGATTGCAACCCAACTTCGACTGGGGGGGCATCAACACATTATCGTGGTCATTGATTACTTTACTAAGTGGGTTGAGGCCATGCCTACAGTTAAATCCGATGGTAAGACTGTTGCATTCTTCATGTTTAATCAAATTATATCCATGTTCGGAATCCTGAGTGAGATTGTCATTGATCATGGCAGTCACTTTCAGAACGAAATGATGAAAGACTTAACATTGAAACTGGGGTTTAAACATGGTCATTCATCCCATTATTACCCCTAGGAAAATGGACAAGTAGAGGTCATGAACAAGTCTCTCAACAACATTTTGCAGAAAACTGTTAGCCAGAGCAAATCTGATTGGCATATCATGCTATATCCAGCACTTTGGGCATATTAAACCTCAGTTAAGACTTCCACTGGATTTTCTCCTTTCCAGTTAGTGCATGGTGTGGAGTCAATCCTACCTATTGAATGTGAAATCCCTTCTCTTATATTGGCAGTTACGCTCCTACTTGAAAATTTTGATCTCGAACAACGCCTCATACACCTAGAGAGTCTAGATGAGCAACGTCGAGATGCCTCCATGACTATCAAATCAAATAAACGATGTGTCAAGGTCCATTATGATAAGTCTTTTTGTCCTTAGTAGTGCGTTGAGGGTGACTTGGTATTTCTATCTGACCAAGCCAAAGAACCACTAGTGGCAGGCAATTTCAAACCCATGTAGCACAGTCCCTATATCATGTGACATGTCTTAGAAAAAGGAGCTTACGAATTAGAATATTATGAATAGAATATGATGGCTAAGCCTAGGAATGGGATCTACTTGAAAATATATTACACTTGAGCCCCAAGCTTGGGTGTAACTCTTTGTATACTAATGTATTTTAGTGTATATATCTTTTCCCCCTTTTTTATCTTCAGCTTGCTTATCAATTTTTCCCTTGGTTGGCAGATGTCAAAGGAGTCTTTGGTCTACATAGGATTCACAGATGGGGCCAGTCATCATACATGAAACTTGGCTTCCTTCATTTGGGTTGTTTACTCACCCGAGGGTCTACTGGTGTCTTCAAGTGGAATTTTCCTAGGGCCATCAATGAATAATGTGGCCGAATATAGCATCGTTATATAAATTTTACGCGATGTCATTTCACATGATATTTGCTCTTTAGAAGTTCACCTGGACTCCCAGTTAGTAGTATGTTAGTTGAACAAAAGTTATCGTGTGCGAGACCCTACTCTACTCCACCAATTCTTACTGGTACAACTTTTGGAACGACATTTTGATTTTATTACTTATCATCACATACCTAGAATTTCTAATTATGTATCTGATGCATATGCTAATTTTGTTTTAGATTGGAATTTGTCACATAACTAAATAAAAGAAAACACTTTCATCAATGTACACATTGTAATATAAGTAAAGTCGAAGACCAATGTTTTTGTATATATTTTATCTCTCCAAAAATATGGTGTTATAGTACAAAATTGGGGCTCACACCCTCAAAATACATATACGACCGATCAATACAATAATCATGACATTTATGCCTATGGCGTCAGATGTGTGTCATGATAGCATACTATGGCATTTTCAAGACACCGAAAGAGTTGTACCCAAGCACGGGGCACACCTACCACCTGTCGTTGCATCGCCTCTGGCAGATCCTCTACCTGAAGAATCAGAATCCTTTGCGTCAAATGAGACAGATTTCCCTGGATGTTTTGAAGCACTCTATTAGCATCCCCTCCCATTGGCTCATCCCCCCAGTGCCTTCATTGGTGTCATGGAAGTCTATCCGGCCGTCGCGAACCCACATCTGCATAACATACATGTATAGTTAGTACCTGACATCATCCAAAAATATTTTTGTTTCAATATACAAAAAAAAAAAAAAATGAAATATTCAAAAACTTTTGCGTACCTATGTCTCTGTAGGTGGAACCTGGTGGTAACGACATGTATGTATCTCCTATAAATCCAATCCCTACATAAGGGTAGTCCTCCAGAGCCATCACCTGCTGACTCCACTAGAATAAAAACTCGTCGTTGTAGGATGTTGGTACCCTACCACCCCTTTTCCACCTCATCACCTCGGTCCACCATGCCATGGATGGATTGGAGGTCCATGCGAAACAATATCAACTCTAGGACCCAAGCCTGGAACCCACTCGAAGAAAAAACTACATAGGATAGATGCAAACTCGAAGTTTCTCTTTCTACCCAATTTACAGTATGTCAGTTGGCTCTTCATGTTGGCCAGCAGTGAGGTGCACTAGTCATAAACCGTGGGTCACAAGCACTCCACTGAATAAAACATAAGTGGCCTCAATGCCTAATGCAAATATCTCAAACCTGTGATCCATGTTAACATTAGGAAAACAATCTTGAGACTTGGATTGTTGATCACTCTAATTGGGAGTTTTATCCCTACATTATCGGTCCCTGCAATGCAATGAGTGGCTATGTAGTCCTTTATTTTCATTCCAATACCATCTCCTCGAGCTTTGAGGTTAACCACCTCACCTCGACGTGACAGTCCCGTCAAAAAGTATATGTCCTCAACTTCAATCCTCAATGGTTGTCCATCAAGGTTGAAGGCTCTATATCTAGATCCCAATAGTTCACTAACATCTGGAGTTGTCTCACTTGAGCCCTCGTAGCTTTGAGAGCCCAAAACTTATACAACCCACATATTTTTAATTCCATCTTGACTCGTGGATCTTTCTCCACTCCAGCATCCACCTCTTCATGTTCTCTTTCTCTCCACTCTAGCACCATCCTGCAAGATTAAAACCATTTTTTGAGTTAGAAACATTTAAAAAAAAACATATCTATGGACTTGTACGCAAGCTACATATTACACAGTCATGTATAGGGATACTTATATGCTGGTTTTTTTGCAAACAGTCATGTATAGAGCTACGTATATACAACCCAATGATCTACAACCCGCATATACCCTAGTTTCTAAGTTGTGCCTTGAAATACTAAAAAAAGGATACATAATTGCAAATATTAATCCACTAGAAATAAAGAGAGGAGCAAGATGAATTACTTGGTCTAGATGGTTGTTGATTCTATCACTCGTGGATCCCATAATCAGCAGTTGAAATTTGGGGGCAGTTTGGTCCAAAATGCACTATTTGGGTAAAAAATACAAATGGTATAGTAAAATTGTTTTTTTTCACTATTTATAGAAATTTTTACCCACTTTGCATAGTTTTTACTAATATTTTGGC
The DNA here is from genome assembly GCA_009831015.1 of Picea engelmannii. Lineage (NCBI taxonomy): Eukaryota > Viridiplantae > Streptophyta > Pinopsida > Pinales > Pinaceae > Picea > Picea engelmannii. The sequence continues at coordinate 103,246 of ML798949.1, read as the reverse complement.
CTAATGGACTTATAAGGGAGTGGATGGAGTTGGTTTTGGTGGTTTTATCTAGGGATTCTCATGATTTATAGGGTCATGTCACCCGTTTGTAACTTTGGACAAGTATTTTCGTCAACTAGCATATAGGATAGGTCATCAATCCATTATGCACATTTGCATCATCCTATGATTGCAGCTCATATGCCTTAGGTACAAACCCATTTAGTAGTGACACGAAACCTTCTTTCTACAACTAGAAGTGTCATTATTGAATGGTAGAGACTTACCAAACATGGGTGCCCTAGTTAGATCCTCTGCTCCATTCAATGCCCATGCAGATATTTTTTCCCGTAGGACCAAGAATCCCTTATAGAAAATATATGAATTTGCATTTTAACCTCATTTCTTACTCATAAGCATGCTGGCCTATACCTAGTAGGACTCCCAACGAGTCTGATTTAATCTCTTTTCTGAGTCTCTCAAAAAGAAAAAAGATTGTCGAGTGAACTTGTCTCTTTTACGCTCGTAAATTGGATTTGAAAGACGTCTATTTGGTGTAAGCTTACCCCTTTTTTAAAACAAGTAGACTAAGTTTATGAAAAAAGGAATTTGAGCTTGTTACTTAGATTTTACTCCCCCGACTGGTTACTCTTCCAGTCCCTATGGAGAGTTTTATTGGTTCCTTTTGCATCACAAATTTTCATCATTGAGTCTCTGTTGCCAGAGTCTTTCGTATGTCTCATGCTCTTGTTCAAAGGTTGTCTATCAATCTGTGTTGGCCATTCCTCAGAACTCTTGAATTTGCATGTCGGCCATACCCTCAATGTGTCTCATAGTTACATGAAGTTGTAGTCCTATCATGCACCTTGGTCCTACTTTCATCATTGGTAGATAACCTTGAACCCAACAGTCAACATTTCATCATTAGTCGTTGATTGGGGGGTTTCCCTTATGTTCGACGGAAAGAAATATATTCGCACATTGGGATTTGTGCAGTGTCTTAGATGCCATTAGCCTTATTGATGGTTTCCTCGGCTTTGTCAACAATTTTCCTTATTAGCTTCTATTTAGAGGGTCTTTTTCGTGTACTGCTTACATCTGGTGCACGCAAAAGATGCACAGGGTCGTCAGTTCGTGAACATGTTCTTTGTCCAAATTCCTCCAAATCATCAAGATCCTTATTTGTAACTCATGTTGAATGATGAGAGATGCATCAATGCTCTCCTTTCAATGGGTCTCCTTCCATCGAATTCAGCCCATCTATTCTGGAAACGAGACCTAGAGTCCTATGAGTACCTAGAGGCTTGCAGTCATTAGTGGCAGGTTTTCCTGCCATCGACAATTGGGAATACATCAATGTCTCCTAATCGATGGATTCTTCAAGTGTTCAACCTCAACACCTTTATTCACACTTGTAAGAATGTAATCGGTGCCTTTATACCTAATTTCATTATCGGTAGGTTGTCTCGCGTTTATTAACGGTATACCTTAATGAACAGTAATCAAACAAAGTATCATTGTGTTCAACATCAACTCCTTTATTCACACGATGTAGACATGCACCTTTGGCGGATCATGTAGAAGACTTGAAGACATCAATTCATATTCGTAGCTTTCTTGAGTTGTTTCTATCTTTCATTGGACCAGTACCTATGTGACTTCATTGATCATGGGAGATCAGATTGTACTCCATTGTATACAAATATCTTCAGATTGATTTTGAGATTGGTTTTACTGGGCCTTGTTCATGACTATGACAGCCTATGTCATGTAGCCACCTTTGTATTTCCTATTCATGGCCATGAACAACCGTTTGGTATATTTTCACATGGATCTGCAGTGTAATTCTGTTATCTTTTTAGCTCGGGAGGTACTTCGCATGTTTTGTCTTGTATGCAGATGTTACCTTAATATTTACACTACCAAGCACTTAGCTTTGTAATGAGTTTTTATAAAGTTGTTTTAAGTAGTTCTTTTATTAAAGTGACTTTTTAATAAAGTGTACCTTCTAATTTTAAAGTGACTTTATTTCATTAAAGCACTTATGTAATAAAGTGAAATCACTTTAATATTTCAAGTGATTCATTTGGGAGGGAATGGATCATAACCCTTGATCTTGAAAAAGGCAAGATCTAATCTTGGCCCTTGTATTTAGGGTTGGGGAAGGCGAAAAGACACTTTGGAGGGAAAATGTCATTTTCGTATTTATAAAAGAATGCATTGGGTAGTGTGCACGACACATTGAGAGGAGGAGAAAGAGAGATTTTCTAAGTAAGCTTGAGAGAGGAAAGTGAATAGCAAAGAGGGCATGTTTTCCAAGGGAGCTAGGGCACAAATCTCAAGGAAATATTTTATGTTTTCAGGATGAGTTATTTTTTCTACTATGGGAGGTCGTACTGTATGGAACCATACAGTCCGTACATCAGTACGAATTTGGCATGGAAATCTAGGCGGATTTGGGAATGTTTTTAGAGGTGGATTGTTTATTTTTTTGGGACATACGGAACAGTCTGTACAACAGAATATTGGCACTGTTTTCGAGGAGTTGCCATTTTTGGGAGGGTCATACAATAGTAAGGATTTCGCACAAAAAATGAGGCAGAATGTAGTGGGACTGTTTTGGTGTTGTGAGGTATTTTCCTTGGCTGGAAATGTGTATTTGTTGTTGTTATGTACTTTCCTGAAGCTGAATAATAATATCTCTCTCTCTCTCTCGTTGGGTTTCCCCACATTGGGGTTTTCCCTGGCATTTGCCTAAATTTCTGAGTTTTATGGGTTGTTGTCCACTGTGTTTATTTCCACTGCTATTTTGATTAGCAATGTGTATTTATGATTATGGTAATTTATGAATGTGGGTTTAAGGAATTTATGAAGTTCATGCAAGACAATTATCTCTAGGTTGCTAAGTGTTTGACAGAAATTTCATTTGCTGATTTTTGTCATTAAAAATCTACATGGTATCAGAGCTTTGTCTCTGACAGTGGGCAATGTGATTTTTGGGCAAAAGGGTGTGATTTTTTTTCTTGAGTTGTGACAGGGAATATGGCTGCAAGCATTATATATGAGGATCGGTTGGATGGCATTTCCAACTATTTGTAGTGGAAGGTTTGATTGTCAGCGGTTCTCAAGGAGAACAAAATTTATAACTATGTCAACTATGTTGTTGAAGCTCCCGCAATAGATCATGTTGCTTTGCACTTGCATGAGGTCAAGGAAGCCAAGGCTCAGAGGATTATTCTAGATGGGGTGAAGGATCACCTTATCCCATACTTGGCTGAGAAAACAACTGCCAAGGAGATGTGGGATGCAATTAAAATTTTGTTTGAGGTGAAGAATGAGAACAGGAAGATGGCCTTGAAGACTAAGTTGCATGATACCAAGATGGGTAAGGAGGAGAGTGTCTCTTATTATCTTACCTGGGTGGCTCAAGTAAAATATGAGCTAGCAGCTGTTGGAGATGTCATTACGAATTCTGATTTGGTGAGGATATCCTTAAATGCATTCACCAAAGAATGGGAAGTCTTCGTGAAGTGTGTGGTGTGACATGATCATCTACCATATTGGAGTAGACTATGGGATGATTTCACTCAGGAGGATATCCGAGAAAGATCTCAGAGCAGTGAATAGAATACAAACAAAGTTGAATAGAATGTTGCTCTTACTGCAAAGAGCAAGAAGAAAGGAATTTTTGGAAGGGACTTGAGTAGAGTCATATGTTATTGTTTTAACTAGTTGGGGCACCTTGCCTCTCATTTTCCTGAGAGGAAGAAGAAGATGAAACCAGAGGGGCCTGAGATAGATTCTACAACAGTCACGGAGGATTTTGCTTCAAAGTACAAAAAAGAATTTTCTTTGGTGACCCTAGTTTCCAGTGTTGACAGCGGAGGATTTGGAGGTGATATCAGATGGATTGTGGATAGTGGAGCCTCTAGCCACATGACGGGAATCTAGTGAGTATTCTTAGATTTCACAGAGATCACTCCTGGCCGACAAGTGGTAAATGAAGGTGGTATGGAAAAAGTTGTACGTGGAGTTGGGAATGTTAGATTCGAACTCTGGTTTGGGGGAATCTTGTAGCTTGATGGTGTTCTCTTTGTTCCAGGGTTGAGGGTTAACTTGTTCTCATTCTCAGCCTTGGAGGATGTAGGATATTGTGTATTTTTCAAGAGGGAACATGTCTTTATCTACAGGCAGAGAATGGACCTGGTAGAGCTACAGATGATCAGTAACTGGGTGGATAGGTTGTATATATTGAGAGGACAACCTTCAGTATATGATTCAGCATCGGATGAGGAGTGTGAGAAGGCTTATGAGACTACAATGGCACCAAGGATTCAGTATTGCATTCTGGGAGAAGAGAATGAGTCTCTTCTAAGCACTGGTAGGAGAATTATCCATGTTGATAGAACCAATGCTCAAGATGAAGTGAGCTCAGGGTTCCAGGATGTTGTCAGGAGAAGATCTTCTAGCTTGAGTTATGTGCAGGTGTTGAGGATGGCTCCAGGTTCAGAGGGAGCTCCTATAGAGAACAGTGTGATGGAACTAGATGATAGTGGTGGTAGCGAGTACTTCCCTCGCTAAGAGGGAGTGATATCTTTTTAGCTCGGGAGGTACTCTGCATGTTTTGTCTTGTATGCGGATGTTACCTTAATATTTACACTACCAGGCACTTAACTTTGTAATGAGTTTTTATAAAGTTGTTTTAAGTATTTCTTTTATTAAAGTGACTTTTTAATAAAGTGTACCTTCTAATTTTAAAGTGACTTTATTTCATTAAAGCACTTATGTAATAAACTGAAATCACTTTAATATTTCAAGTGATTCATTTGGGAGGGAATGGATCATGACCCTTGATATTGAAAAAGGAAAGATCTAATCTTGGCCTTTGGATTTAGGGTTGGGGAAGGTGAAAAGACACTTTGGAGGGAAAATGTCATTTTCGTATTTATAAAAGAATGCATTGGGTAGTGTGCAAGACACATTGAGAGGAGGAGCAAGAGAGATTTTCTAAGTAAGCTTGAGAGAGGAAAGTGAATAGAAAAGAGGGCACATTTTCCAAGGGAGCTAGGGCATAAATCCTAAGGAAATATATATATATTTTTTAGGCTAAGTTATTTTTTCTATTGTGGGAGGTCGTACTGTACAGATCCGTACAACAATACGAATTTAGCATAGAAATCGAGGCAGATTTGGGCACATTTTTTGTGGTGGATTATTTTTTGTTTTGGGTCATACGGAACAGTCCATACCAAATACTATTGGAATTTTTTTCAAGGAGCTTCCATTCCTGGGAGGGTCATACAACAGTACAGACTTGGCACAAAAAACGAGGAAAAATTTCGTGGGATTGTTTTGGTGTTGTGAGGTATTTTCCTTGGCTGGAAATGTGTATTTGATGTTGTATTTTACTTTCCTGAAGCTGAATAATAATATATCTCTCTCTCTCATTGGGTTTCCCCAAATTGGGGTTTTCCCTGGCATTTGCCTAAATTTCTGAGTTTTATGGGTTGTTGTCCACTGTGTTTATTTCCGCTGCTATTTTTCTTAGCAATGTGTATTTCTGCTTATGGTAATTTCTAAATGTGGGTTTAAGGCATTTATGAAGTTCATGCAAGATAGTTATCTCTAGGTTGCTAAGTGTTTGACATAAATTTCATTTGCTGATTTTTGTCATTAAAAATCTACAAATTCAAATTGGCAGCCATGTGCGCAAAGTCAAGATAGATTGTAATATTCTCATAAGCAACTAGTTCATCCAGCTGGGTCCTCGCTACTCTACTTCTGGGTATTATAATGTATTTTGACCATCTCATATAATCCTCTGACCTCACACATTAGGGGTCATCTGTTATGGAAAGATTTGCGTCACCCTATGCAAATTTCACCAGAAGGCCTTTTTCATTTCCCTATGCATACTTGAAGTCCCTTTCTGCAGTTCCCAGAGATAAAAATAATATTTTTCCACATATACGCACCCTAACTATTATACAACATGCGTATACCTAGGTTACACCATTACAGCCTGTGTACATCAGGTTTTGTGCCCAAAATTAAAAAATGGTGTTGGGTTTCCATGTCACGTCACGAGATCCATGATCCTTGACCTTCCACATACTGGAAACCTTCTGATTCTACCTTTGATCAGTGCCATTTGAAGGCTATAAATGGGACATATCCAAGTTGTGGAAAAGAAGAGAAGAATTCTACTTTGAGAGAAAAGTTACTTTGGAAAAATTATTCACTTCATATTGAGTCTACATCCCTTTATCCTTTTAAGTCTGAACACATTGTCCAGCCCCCAATCTCTTCCATACTTGATGTAGAACCTCATTGTCTCTCTTATATGAGCTTGCTTCGGTGGAGGATTGAAGTGGTGGAGGCCCAGCTGGAAGGGACATATTTTCTCGGTTATGAACCATGCCAACATGGAATTTTGTCATTCATACACTTTTGTAGATTACATTTTAATAGAAATACTATTTTCTCATCTAATTAATGTCTTACAAATATTTGAATTTTTATTCCATGGGCATATTTGTCATGAATATTGATGTATTATTCTATCGAATGTGCTAACTTTATATATTATCACCATATGCTTGTGTATCTTGGTTGTTGAGGACAAGTTGTAGGTGTATTTCTTTGATTCAAGTGCTCAATGGTGGACTTCATCGAATGCCTGGACGAGGCAAGCTCTTTATCTTGTCTTGTTAGTATTTTTGTTTATATAGCATACTTGATATTAGAGTTGATTTCTGTAGTCATTTTCATCTGTTGTGGTTTACCTCGTGCCATAGAGATATTTTCCTCATAACAGTGATAGAAAATCTAAAATTTGGATGACATTCAAACCAGATAGGGCCTCTGGCAAGATCACCTTGTACCCCTGCTATTAGGGCATGGACAAATTTGTTGAAACGATTATCAAGAAAATCAATAAGAGCGAATGTGGGTATACCAACTATGTTCCCATGTTGGTTCCCATAGTTTTAAGAGTGAATGAGTAAATATATTCATGTTGGTTCCCACCACCATCCAACCCAAAAATCTGTTGTCCTAAAAAACCTTGATTACTCGAGCCATCCAAATATCTCCTTCCCTAAATTCCTCATGAAGGAAAAATGACCACCTAACCAAAGCCCTTTTTTCCAATGGCTATCCTCTCTCTCAAATCAAGCAAATCTTCCGCTCGACCAATAATTCTAAATCAAAAATATCCTCATCCTCCTCCTGATCTCCTCATGCTCTCATATGTCTTCCTTATATCCAAGGAACCACTGATCATATCTCAAAATTTTTGGTGAAGAATAATATCAAAACCTTTTTCAAACCCTATAAAACCCTCAAACAACTATTTATAACTACTAAAGATAAATCCAACCCAATGCTTTTCCTAGGAGTTTACCAAATTCCTTGCTCCTATGGGAAGTCTTACACAAGTCAAACTTGAAGAATCTTTAAGGCCCATCTTAAAGAGCACATAGTTGATACTACCTATAATCGAATCTCCAATTTAACTATCATTGAACACTCCTTTAAATCCAATCACCTAATATTCTTTGACCAAACTAAAATATTAGCATCAACCCCTCATTACCCCTCTCACCTCATTCAGGAAGCTCTCAAAATTGACAAACATCCTAATAACTTCAATCGCAAACATGGCTACAAACTTAGCCAATCTTGGAAGGCCACCATTCACTACCTAGATTATTAGGCTTCCTCAACGCAAATTTCAGTTGCCTCCTAGTCTACTTATTTTTCTCTTCTTATACATATTTTTCCTCACATCTAATTGGTCCTCTTTTCTCATAATTTATCTTCATCTATTTGAAAACATCTTATCTCATTGTTTTCTCCCTTTTAACCTGTTCACTTTATTTTAGATTGTTTTATTATTATCCCTTATTTAATATATTAGATCTCACACTTCAATAATGAAATCCTAATATTATTATTATTTATCTATCTTAACATCTCACTTTAATACCTTATTTCAAAACTATATTATTCTCATTAACATATTTTTTCACCTAAATATCAATGGCTACTTTTATTATTTTATTCTTATTATCATATGAATATATTATTAGTCTATCTCGTCACCTTAATCAAATACTATATATTAAAACTATATTACCTTCATTAATACTTTATCACCTAATCTCAATGACTATTTCTAATTAGTTATTCATACCTATCTACAATACTCTTGCCTCTCTTCAATAGTCACTTACCATTCTTCTTCTATAAATACAAACCTCAAAACTCTTTTCCAACATATTAGTTGCATTTGTCCCTTATGATGGGTGGAGTGTCCACTCAAAACGTTGGACCTTTCAAAACCTCCGACATAGTTTTTATCAAAAAACATTCTAGCACAATGTTAAGACCATTATAGCATGCACTAATGGAAGGGGTTGTAATTTCAAGGATATACATGTTGACTTTCATAATTTAAATATATATATATAATTAATATTATAAATGTTGAAAAAATACACCGCACTAGAACAATGAGTTCTCTACAATTATTCAAATTTTTTAAAAGAAATTCAATCATTAAGGTACTCAACACTGACACTAATGGACACATATACATTATATTTTGCTTGAAAATTAACATACCACTATTATAAAAACACAAATTTCACATAGTTATTCACAATTTATTTAAATGAAAATTATATATTGAGAAAGCTAATTCAATTTTCTATATTTCATCTGTTTATACCATATTCAATTTCATTGTAAAAGTACCTTAAATAACCCCTCCAACTTAACAGATTGTTGTTTTTGCATGTTTGGATTGCCACTAATGTGTCATGGGAGACCATGATTAGCTTGCACCCACCCTTATGTGGCTTGCTATTAAGAATAAAGTTCCAACATGGGATATCCTTCAATAGAGGAATACACAAGGGCCTAGCAAATGTCCACTATGAAAAAATCACGAGGTTATTAGTCATTGATTGTTTTCTTTCTCTTTCACCGTACAGGTTTGGAAACAAGTGGGAGACATTGAACCATCTTGAGAGAGGTTCGGGCTAGAGATTCTATTGAGGGAAGCCTAAAATAATGGTGTTTAAATCTTGCCTCCAAATATTTCAAGGTTGTATCAATTATAAGTGTATCTTTGAAAATAAAATTTAACTCAAATTATTTCTACCATGTTTAGAGGAAAAGACAATGAGGAAGATTCCCTCTGAAAAGTAGATCTTTAGCTAGATTTGGGGATACCTAATGTATAGGAGCTAAACGAGAATCATCCTATAAATATATAAATATTATCATACCTTCTAGTGCTCCTTTGGATCTTGTGTTGGTTGTTATGTTTTGTTTACAAGATTCTTGAGTTTTTGTTGTTTTAAACAGATTATATATTACTTATTATTGTAACATTTTGAGAAATGATAGGAGATATGTGCTTGATCCATGAAGTTTAATGATATAATATTTTTTACTAAAAGAATGGTAGTGGATACACTTTCTAGTGTATTTAATCCATAATCATTTTTGGAAAATCATTGAAATGTTTAATTGTAAATACAATTTTATTTGGTAATAAAATAATATAATTTCAAAAACAAATTATCAAGAAAATAAAATAAAATAATGTAATTGTATGATGATATTCATGGTTTTTGAAGTAAACAAAGTTTTCAAAAGCGATTAGATTAAAATATTATTTTGGATATTGTTTTTATATTTAAATATAACTTAAATAAAAGTATCACATTCATTATTTTATTAAAATAATTTTATTAAATAAATAGTTTTTATGATGATATTTATAATCATTTAATACTAGTAGAATTTATTAGAAAATTAAAAATAATTATACTTAAATATTTTTCAAAATATCATTTTTATATTTGAAAAAATGAAAATATCTATTTCATTATAGTTTTAGTAACTATAGAAATAAAGTAAATTTTATGATTATATTTTTAATCATTTTCAAAAACCAACAATAATAATGGAGAAGGAAAAATATTTCCCTTGATCAAGTTTTGAGGACACTTGGTTTGGATTGACTTATTTTTGGGACTTCAACAGGCTATCGAATACGGAGCACAAGACGAAGCGGAGATCACGGGATCTCAGCCCCTTTTGGGGATTTGGGATTATGTAATGGGTATGGGATGTCGGCCCATGGGTTTACCCATGCTTAAGCCCGATTTTTTAATGTATAAATAGAAGTCTAGGTGATGTAAGAAATAGCAAATAATTGCTATGTGCAAAGGTAGATCTGTGTGATTTGGCTCTGTGCATACTGTGTAAGAATTGCAACGCTAAGTGCAAGGGATTGTAACAAACTATGGAAGGCTTTGTGATGTAACCTAGCTCGGGGAAGGAGGATCTAGCAAAGTGCATAGATATCCTATCCTATGCAAAGTAGGATTTTGTGGCTTTGTGCATGTAACGGATTGAAAAAAGATGATAGAAGAGAAGAAGAGTTGGTGGACGTAGCCCCAGGGTGGGGGTGAACCACGTACATGTTGTGTTTCTTTGCTTGGTGCGATGTACTGATGTGTCTATGTGTGATTTGCTTAGTGCTTTGATATAGATGACTGCTAGATAGATTTGATATTGCTTTGTGCTTAATAATGTGAATGAATGCTAGATCTAACCTATGTGAATATGCTCAGTGCTTGAATATGCTAGATCTGATCCATTCCTTTATGCTAAGTGCTTATAGATGCTAAATCTAGTTGAATACTGCGATGCTCTATAATTAGGGTTTCATCTGTGAAGTGTATATTGGCTTGATACTCATGAACTGTAAATGCTAAGTGCTTTGATAAAGTGTTATAATCACGTATATGTGTCCTAGCTAAGGTTGCAGACACCTGAGTCTTGTAACCACCCATGCCTCTACCTCAGGTGAGACTTTATCTGCTTCGCAGATGTTGCCAAAAGGGTCGGTAGTTAGGGCTTTGTTGGTGTGCTCTTGAGCGTTGAACCCTGGGTCTGCCCCTATGCCAACAAAAAACAACAAGATTAAAATCTTTGTCATACTATCAATTTTTATTTAAATATAATGAAAATGAAAGTATCAAGATTATTATGTTATAAGTATGTAACATTAATAAATTAAATTGGGAAAAAATGAACTATATTTAAATTATTTTTTTAAAAGTGGATTATAATAATAATTAAAAAATAGTGGGTTGAATGTATTTGTCCTCTTTGTGACACTAATGTAGTTAAATATGATAAGCATTTTCTCTTAAAATGTCTTCCACACACTCACATTAAATCTCAATTTTAAAATATTTGTTACAATACCGACCTTCAAACCTTTTAACTCACCAAAACTATAGAGCTTTAGGAATGCTTCTCTTCAAGATTTTCTACTGGAGAAATAAAATTCTAAACAAAACAAAGTAATTCCTTACCTTTTTTCTGTAAATCCAATAAATCAAAGCTAATCTCAATGAACATTAATAACCATCATCATCAATAAAATAAAGTTTGATGGAAAGTTATTGCATTGAGAGATGTTAGGTACATTCTATATAACCCAATATGAAGGAGACTTGCTAATAATTTATTTCTTATCTTTCTTAGTCTTAATAAATTTAGATTTAATATGGATCTACACTTATAAATAAACTAAAATAATAGCATGAAAAATTTATTGTTTATATAACAAGTTGCTTCAAAAAATATAATGAAAAAGTAGATAATATAAAGTCAATTTTTTGTTGTTGTTGTGGAAAGTCCAATTAAATTAATTTTATAACATAATTTATGCTTAAAATAATGTTAATTCTTGGTTTTAAGAGGGCTAGAAACAATATCATTAGAATTTGGAGTTGAAGTCTATTTTTATTTAACTTAATTGAGA
>ML798949.1:58316-77382 GCA_009831015.1 Picea engelmannii | reverse complement strand
TAATAAAACTTTACATTAAATCATCACCATCAACCAATCATCACATAAAACCTGATAATGCTTCCTGAGACTTCTTCAATTTCTGCAATTCTTCAATTCTTGGAGTACTCTGATCCTATAGATAATATTACTCAATATATTCTATGAAACTCCTCCAATTTTCACTCCTTGAATCCTCCCCAAAAATAGGTTATAGAAAGAATGGTAGACTTTATTCAATTATGGTCTATTCAGAAGACCCAAATTGTACAGCATGCCCCTCTCTCAATATTTAACATATGATTCTAAAAATTGCACACAAGAAACTATAGTCTGTATGCTTTCCAATGGAAGTGGTCCCACTTAATTTGGATTCTGTATGAAGAAGTTATGATTGTTTTACCCGGAACACCTGTTTATTGACTAGCTTCAGGACTGGTCACAAACCTTATCTTCCACAGAGTGTATCTCCATAATTATAGTGAATCAAGAGCTGGAATTTTTACCAGAGGTACCTTGTTATGTCTTATCAATACCATAGTGACTTCACCATCTGAATCGTTCTAGAAAAATTTTTATAGAAAAAATGGTAAGATGACCTGAAAATAACATACCTTGGAACACATCACCAAAAGACTTCATCCTCCTTTGAAATCCGGCCTTCTTTTACTTCTTATTTCCTCTGAAATTTGACTTGTATCAAAATGAATGTATAATGATGTTTATTTATACCATTTATGCCACTTCCTTTTAACATTAGGGCCAACTTGACACTTTCTTATTTTGTAATTATTTTCTTTAATTATCTTCAGGGCCTACATGTACTTCCTTCTTCAATTCACTTTGTCATCTTCAAAAATTCATTTCTCTTCAACCATGAGGATCCACGTGATGTGCCACATACCACCGGAAACAACATGATGTATACTATCCATGCATGGGTGTTGTATCTACATGTGCATTTTCCTTCATGTCCAAATACCTTCATCAATCTTGCAGTCCAAAACCCATGACTAGGGTTGACATCAATGACAACAACCAATCTTCCAACAAACTCGTCAATAGCATATGTAAATACATAGATATCAAATAACATAACATCATAATCCGTCAACATCATCATAAGAATCCATAAGAGAAATAAACAACATGTACTAAAACCGGATCACTTGCATGAAAGTGTCCTCAAAGAATAAGTCAATAACATGTGCTCGCAAGAGAGGGATGTTACATACACCCCCTCTTGTTTTAAACTCCATCCCAAAGTTTTGTAGTATATAAATATAGTAAGTAAATAATCTGACAAGATCTAAAATTCTAACTATCAAATAAATATGGAAATTGTTGGCGCATATCATATGCATTCTCCTAGGTAGCTGAGTGTGGACTATAATTGTCCCACTAGACCTTGACCTGATCGACTATTCGACGTTGTAGTCATCGAATGAGATGGTTCAAAATGCGGATTGTCTCCACCATGAGCACACCCTCGTCTGACACCTGCAAGGAACTCATGTCAATCACATGTGTAGGATCAGTAACATAATGTCTCAAAACAGATACATGAAAAACATCGTGCATATGCCTCAGAGAATCAAGCAAGGCTAGTCGATAGGCCACGGGCCCTTTCTTTTCCACAACTTCTAAAGGTCCCACAAACCTAGGAGATATTTTAGCACCCTTCCCAAACGTAATTGAGCTCTTATGTGGTTTCACCTGCAAGAAAACATGATTTCCAGCTTCATAATTACGGTCAACTCGATGCACATCAGCATAACTTTTCTGCTAATCTTGTGCTTCTTTAATCCTTTGTCTTATCGTTTGCATTTGTTTTTCCATTTCTTGGATCACTTCTGGTCCTACCATGACCCTATCCTCAAGTTGATCCTAGATCAAAGGCATTTGACATGGTCGCTCATAAAGAAACTCAAATGGTTCCATCTTAACGGTTCTTTGATAGTTGTTGTTGTATGCAAACTCTACCAGTGGAAAGAACTCTTCCCAATGCTTTTGCTAGTCCATCATGTACATATGCAACAAATCTTTCAAGATTTGGTTCATTATTTCTATCTACCTGTCTGTCTCCGAGTGATACGTTGTACTAAAGTTAAGTTGGGTTCCCAAGGCCTCTTGGAAACTAGTCCAAAAACATCCTGTAAACATTGATCCTCTATCAAATATGATCCTTTTAGGCACACCATGCAATCTCACAATATCGATGATAAAAAATCTATCTATGTCTGGCATCTAATACATCATACGCACAAGGATAAAATGTGCACTCTTCGTCAGATTTTCAACTACCACAAAAATCGAGTCATGCCTCCTTGCCGTCAGCAGCAACCCAGCAATAAAGTCCATCGAAATGACTTCCCATTTTGATTCTAGAATAGTGTGTGGTTGTAGTAATCCTGTCGAATGTCTATGTTCAGCCTTCACTTGCTGACATTCTAGACATCTCGACACATAGTTAACTATGTCCACCTTCATTCCTTTCCAAAATAAATAATGAGGGCTTAAGGTCTGCCCTCATCTTCATGACTCCTGGATGAGCCATGAACACTGCTCTATGAGCTTCGTTTAAGATCAAATTTCTCAATTCATTGTTAGGTGGTACATAAATCCGGTCATTATACCTCCTCAATATATCGTTTTCCAAAGTATATCCTTCAAATTTTGGTACCAACATGGTGTCTTGTCTGATATTTTCCTTAACCTCTTTATATCAGTCATCATCACGTTATATAATTATAATCTTTTCTCGAATATTCGTCTGAAGAGGTATCACTGAAAATATGTGTGGTCTCCAAATCAACACATCTTCCACTTTGTTCACAGTTCCTTTTATGTAGGTAATCTCAAAATTGTATTCGCTAAGAATTCTAACCAATGCCTTTGTCTCGTGTTCAAGTCACTTTGCATAAAAATGTGTTGCAAACCACAGTGGTCTATTTTTAGTTTGAATTTTTTTCCAATTAGGTAGTGTCTCCACACTCTCAGGGCATACACAATGGCCAATAACTCCAAATCATGCATCATGTAGTTCTCCTCGTGCTTCCTTAATTTCCTTGAGATGTAAGCAGTCACTTGACCATATTTCATCAAGACTCTACCTAAGCCTTCCTTGTATGTGTTTGTGCATACGAAGAAGTCGTCGTCCATGTTGGGGACTTTTAGTATCGGTGTTGTCATAAACAACTCCTTGATCCTTTGAAATGATTCTGTGCATTTCTAGGTCCATACAAACTTCTTGTTTTTCTTCTGCAATTCCATGATCGGATTTGTTATCTTCAAAAAACCTTCAACGAACCGTCAATAATATCCTTCTAAACCCATGAAGTTGTGTACTTCTGGTACGTTCATCAGAGCATGTCGTTCCATAATAGCCTCTACCTTCGTTGGATCCACAACAATGCCTTCGTCGGAGATAACATGCCCCAAATAATGAATTCTTGATTGATAAAAAGAGCATTTCGACAGTTTCTCGTATAATTTGTTCTCTTGTAAACACTGTAGTACCAAGCGCAAATTTTCGTCATGTTCTTTTGTCATCAAATAATATATCAATATGTCATCAATGAATACTTGAACAAACTTGTCCAGGTATTCGCGGAACACCCCATTCATCAAGCTCGTGAATACCCCTGGGGCGTTTGTCAACCTAAATGGTAATATGGTAAACTCGTAATGTTTGAACCTCATCTTGAATGTGGTCTTAGATATGTCTTCCTCTTTGATCCATAACTAGTGATATCCTAATCTTAAGTTGATCTTTGAAAACACAGTCACGCCCTTCATTTGGTCAAAGAAATTGTATATTATTGGCAATGGATATTGGTTCTTGATTATTGCTTTGTTCAATTGACGATAGTCAATACAGAGTCTGCATGACCCATCCTTCTTCTGTATGAAAATAATAGGCACCCCCCAAGGTGACACACATGGACGTATAAGTCCTAGTTCCAACAACTCTTTTAGTTGCATTTTCAACTCCTGTAACTCAGGCATTGACATCCGATAAGGTGCTCTTGCTATCGGTTTAGTTCCAGGTTTCAAGTCGATTGTAAAATCCAATTCTCTTTTAGGCAGCAAACCCAGTAACTCAGTAACTCTTCTAAAAACATGTCAGCGAACTCTCGTACTACCGAGAGGTTTTCTAACACTTTTGTCTCACCCTTGTCATTTAGCGCTAAGATTGCATATAACTTGCATCCTTTGTGCATGCTCTTCTACAGTTGTAGGGAAGAAATGAACCTCAAGGACACTCCCTGGTTTCTTCCCATGATCACTCTTCTTTTTCCTTCATCATCATTCAAACTCAACCGCTTTGTCTTACAGTTGGGTATCACATCATGCAATTCCAACCAGTTCGTACTGATCATGATGTCATAAGATCCTAAGATTGTGATGTACAAGTTGGCATTCATTACAAAATCTCCTAGGTTAATGATATAGTCTGTAACCTTTCCTCCAACCTTCTTCTTGGCAGCTGGAGCCATTTCCACGTAGCTAAACTCATATTGTTTGACTGCCTTTACCTTAATTTGTTTTAGTGTTGCACCAAAAATAAAGCTCTCTGTAGCACCAGGATCTATCAAAATACTAAAATTTTGGTCAGGGATGGTACCTAACATCTCGAGCATAGTAGATTGGTGCTCGGTGTTGGCCCTTGACCAAGTTTTGAGGATCCTTGGTCATGTTTGACCTACTTTTGGGACTTCGACATGTTGTCGAGGATGAAGCACAAGTCGAAGCAGAGATCATGGGATCTCATCCCCTTTTTAGGGATTTTTGGGTTTTGGGCTTGTGTAACGGGAATGGGGATGTCATCCCATGGGTTTACCCATGTTTAGGCCCACTTTGTAATGTATAAATAGAAATATAAGCAATGTAGGAAGTAGTTCGATCTATGTGATCAAAGGAGGGACAAGTATGTGATGTTAATTGGTAAGTGTTAATTGCTAAGTGCAAGTGGTAATTGTATTTGCTTTGTGCATACTATGTGAGACTTGCAGAGCTAAGTGCAAGTGATTGTAAGAGACTGTGGAAGGCTTTGTGTTGTAATTCAGGGAAGGAGGATCTAGCGAGGTGCGCAGATCTCATGTCCTCTACGGAGTAAGATAACATGGCTTTGTGCATGTAGAAGATTGATAGAAAGAAATAAAGAAGAAGAGTTGGTGGACATAGCCCCAGGGTGGGGGTGAACCATGTATATCCTACGTTGTGGTGGCTATGTTCTTTATGGTTGTTCTCTTGTCTATGTGATTGAATTCTTAGTGCACTAATGTATTCTTAGAAGGATCTAATATGGTAGCTTAGTGATGAATAATGTGAATAAATGCTAGATCTGATCTGTGTTGGTATGCTTAGTACTTGAATCTATTGGATCTGCATAAATACTGTGTTGATTTGTTGTTAGGGTTTAGCTGCGGTGTAAACTAAGGATGAATATCAATGAATTGTAACTGCTAAGTGTTATGTTGAGGTGTTACAATCACATCTATGTGTTCCAGCTAAGGTTGCAGATACTAGAGTCCTGCAACCACCCCTGCCTCTACCTCGAGTGAGACTTCATCTGCTTCGTAGGTGTTTTCTAAAGGGCTGATAGTTAGGGTTTTGTTGGTGTGTTTTTGTAGCGTTGAACCCTGGGTCTGCCCTTGTGCCAACAAATGGTTCTGTTGCTGGGACCTGAAACTATGATTGTTGAGAACTGAAGGAAAGAAAGAAAGGTTTGTGCGTAGATCTGTTGCCTTAGTGTGTAGTATTCTACTTGTCCTGTAAAGCTCTGTGCTAAGAAGAGAAGTTAGATCCGAAGAAAAGATTTAAGATCTCGAAGCTTTGTGCTCTTATAAAGGTAAGAATAGTGAAAAGTTTTAGATATGGAATCTTTGTGCTCTGTTGAAAGTAAGGTTAGTGGAAATTTTTGTTTCAAGAGTATGGATCTAGGTATGTTTGATAAATGTTATCCTAGTTTGAAAACTATGGCACAGCTAGAAGAGAGAAGGTTTGATATGAGTAGATATAATAGAAATAATGAAAGATATATTATTCCTATGCATAGAAAGAATGTTTGGACTAACAAATGGATGCAGGATCCTAGAAAGAATTTTTTTCAAGTTAGCTACTATGATCCTAGTGCGTAGTACAGGAAAGGTTGGGGATCATTTAAGAAAAAAAGAGGATTAACCCTTTGTTATAGTTGCAAAAGACGGGGACATATTGCTAAGGAATTCCCTGGAAGAAGACCTAGTTGTCTTTGCTGTAAATCTATGGACCATGAAGTTTTAGATTGCCCTAGAATGATTGTTAAGCTTGACAGAATGAATATGAGACAAGAAAACCTTGAGGAAGGTCACAAAAATGAGACCATGGCAGAACCCCAGATAGAATCAGAGACTGTACTACTGCAAATGAAAGAAACCCTAAATGATCACAGAGATATCAACTTCTCAGAGATCTTCAAAGAAAAAGAATGCATAGAAGCAAGAATAGGACACTTAAACATAGATTGTGTTCTGGATGAGGAAACACGAGTAAATATCATGACAGAAAGAACTTGGGAAGCTTTAGGAAATCCTAATATGATTCCTTCATTGGGAGGAATAGGATTATTCAGGGGAAAGATGATAACCCTATGTGGAAGACTCACCCACGTGTCTATGAGTGCTCATGGAGCTTCAACAAAGGAATATTTTGAGATTGATAGATTCATTGAGAACAACGCTCCATTTACTATGTTATTAGGAAAAACCTGGATCGAGAAATATCAGACCAGAAGAAAAGAAGAGGAGGCCCTAGAATAGAAAAAGTAGGAATTAAAAGATTTCATGACTAGCAGGATAACACACTTGATTGCAGAACAAGAGAACAGATTGAAGCTACTTAGAAGCAGAAACTTGGATCATGAAGTTGAAATACCACAAGAAGATTCACAGACGAGTAGAGCACCTACCCCAGATAGAGAAGTAGTATTACTCTCTAATCCTATGAAAGAATCCCAACAACGCGAAGCTGCTATGCCAAAAGAAGACAAGAATCAGAATGGAAAGAGGAATAATGAGACGAAGATCACTGGGAAGAAGGCTAGAAAACTTAGTAAGAAGAGAGCAACGATCGAAAAGTTACATAAGGGCCCAGAAGGAACTTCGCGGAAGGAAGATTTGCAAAATTGGAACTTCGTCGGGATATCATAACAACACCTCGTGGCACTTCGCCACGGCGAAGCGATATGACCATTGGAAGCATTATAACCATTGGACCAACATTCCAGAATGGTTAGAACAATAGTTATGACCAGAAAGCTCACCATCGGACCGTTGGGACCACACCGCAATGAACAAAACTACATTGATGGAAAACTTCTTATCCATTGGAGAGATCTGTTACATCGTGTCTACTTAGTCCAGCGACTGTTGCATCGAGAACACTTTTGAAAATTATATCATAGCTAACAAGAGAACCCATTGCTACCACGTTGTGCTTAGTAACATCGACACTGATTCTATTGCTTTGATCACTCATCCATCCACCCAAGTTTTTCAATCGAGAGTGTGCATGTCAGACGAGCTCAACACTGTGGAAAAGTCAATCGAGGAAGTTTTAATTGATCTCATGGCCGAGAGAGTGATGTCCACAGGAGTTCAAGATTCATCGATGCGAGGAGTGCAAGCCTCTCTGTCGACTGCTCGTGGATCTAGACCATCCCTACTAGCAGCAGAGAAGAGAACCAAACACAAAGATGATCTAGAAAACGCGAAGTTAATCTCGACCATTTTACCCGACTACATCCTGCCTTTGGACGGTGCAATGAGTCATGACAGTGTCCCGAGGAACTTTGATTACACCATGGTTACTGCATAACTCCTGAAGGGGATACGTGTAGTCAGAATGCAGCAAGATAAGATTGCGACATTGAAGTTCAACGACTTCAAACTAGGTGACCGCAAGAATTACAACATTCTTTCTCCTTACAAGTATCTGAATAGGACAAAGGAGAAGAACTCGAAAATAATCCCCCAACCATGGACTATGAACCTCACGCAGTCCACCCTCTTGAATGTGATGAATATCCCACACTTTGGAAGGCCCCAGGAGGTTAACGCATGTATTAAGCTCATGCTCTCATGTTACCATGGTGGCTATCTATGGCTAGATAGACGTATCACAATCTATCTAAGGTTGATCCATAGGATCATTGGATTGAGCATGCAAGGACCTGACCCACAATACTTCTACCTAGGGAAGGCTTCCGACCACACCCTGGCACAAATAATTAAGGACACTTATGGCGATGTAGAAAAGGGAACGTGAGGCTACAAGGTAGCTTTCATCCAGAATGGTGCAGTGCGCCTGGCCTGCCAGCTGATCGCAGGGAAGCTAGTGAGGAAGAACCAACCTACACGAGTCATAGGATTCATGTTGACCTAGCCGAGAAATGTGTATAAGGACTCCAGATGAACTGGGCAAAGAACTTGGTCAACCAACTGGAATTAGACTATCATGAAGCTTAGGATCAGAGCTATGAGTTCCACTTTAGCTAGCTCCTAATCCTCATCGCATTTACCGCTTGGGAAATGTTGGACGGTGCGACTTTCCCGGGCATCGAACCGTTCGAGCCACTCGCTACGAAGTTCACCACACTCTGGTACTCGAGTGATATGGGAAAAAAATGGCAGTTGAATGTGGTCTTTCATACCTATTATCTCTAATTGAAGAGGGTTATCAAAGCTATCCCTTGCATGACGTCGAACACCCTGCATCAGTTCCAACTCCTCATGAAGTTCCGCACAGATCGACACTTCATTTATATCACCGCGTGCACAGATGAGCACAAAGAAGAGCTTCAATCATACTACAAGCTCACAGAGGAGGACCTTGAAGACATCACCAAGGACTGGTCTGTAGAACTCCTCATCCCTGTAGACCCCACAGAAATGTCAGACCCTAAACTAATCGGCATCCCTAAGACCACTCATGAAGCAAAGGGTCTTCCTGGACCCAACAGAAGGAAGAAGACTGAAGAGGTCCAAAACTTGAGAAATGCATTGGAAGGAACTGCTTCAATATCATCTGGACGAGGGGGTGATGACGAAGTAGAAGAGACAAATGGAAAAGAGGAATAGCAGAAGCAAGGTGAAGTAACACCACCTAGGGACCCTGCTGATGAGGCTGGTCCCTTGAAGAAAAGGAAGGTTTCTCACACGAAACCCACTTCCCGAAATAAATCTAGAGCCAACTTGACTAAGATGCAGGCTGTGCTCACTGTAGATGACTTCGACTTTATCATCGCCACTGTAGCAGATGCCTTGCAAGACATCTTGCAGAAACATGAATCCAAGCAAGAGGAGATGTATGATAGAATCAAGGTTGAACTCAGAGGGATACAACAGGCCCTTTAATCCAGTCGCGCAGTATCCACTGTGCCCCCACCATCAAAAGCACCTGAGTTGGGATATGAACCTTCCCAACTCTGCAGACTAGCTGATGCGGCTAAAGCTCGCCTTCATCACATGGAAGAAACCGAATAGGCCACAGAGGCCCTAAAGCAAGTACAAAAAGTAGTCATAGAGAAATGTCGAGTTGCGCAACAAGAGAAGGTTTCCCTTCAAACTAAGTTTGAAGAAGAGAAAGTGCAGATCCAGCAAGAGAAAGAGTAGTTGCTCGCAAAGCAGGTGGGAGTAAAAGAAGCAGTTAGCAAAGCACATTGCTTTGTGACAGGCTTAGAGAAAAAGAAGGAAGACCCCGTGGAACATCAAGTAGAGTAGCTTGCAGAAGCTATCCAACATCTTCAACAGAGAATAGCAAACCTCGAGCTATGAACAATGCCAAGTACCCTGCAGGAAGTGTGAGATCAAAGAGAAGCCACTGCCCTGAGCATAGTCAAGAGGATCAAAGCATTCGCTCTGGAATGAAAATAGCTAAGTTCTCACAGCACACAAAATTATGAGCGACTGATTGAAGATACTGAGCTGAAGGTACTGGAGTCACAGCTCCAGGAGGCAAAGCAACAAGAAGCAACAGTACAGACATAGTTGAAGCTCCTGTCAGCAGTTGAAAGGATGAAGCAATCCCAATAAAAATGCACTTCTCAACAACAGGTCCACACCATTCAGAGAAAAGTCATGGAAGTGACTCAAAGGCTCCAACCAGTCTAGGACGAAGCTTGCCAACTATTTGAGGAGATTGAAGGCTGAGGCATGGAGTTGGAACAAGTAGTCGTTGCAATCGAACATCGTTTAGAGGGACCTGTCAATGAAGCAGTCATCCAAGAGTTCCTCGAGCAGGAGGCCCTAGCGCAACAACAGGTCAAAGCAACTTGAGCCAAGCTCGAGGCTTTTGAAGCACAGCTACTTAGACTAGAGTTACTCGGGACAAGTCACAGGTGAGTGTTGGGGGCCTGTTGGCCCTTGACCAAGTTTTGAGGATCCCTGGTCATGTTTGACCTACTTTTGGGACTTTGACACACTGTCAAAGATGGAGCGCAAGTTGAAGCATAGATCGCGGGATCTCAGCCCCTTTTTAGGGACTTTTGGGTTTTGGGCTTATGTAATGGGAATGGAGATGTCGGTCCATGGGTTTACCCATATTTAGGCCCATTTTGTAATGTATAAATAGAAAGCTAGGTGATGTAGGAAGTAGTTCAATCTATGTGATCGAAGGAGGGACAAGTATGTGATGCTAAGTGCTAAGTGTTAATTGCTAAGTGCAAGTGGTAATTGTAATTTCTTTTTGCATACTGTGTGAGACTTGTAGAGCTAAGTGCAAGTGATTGTAAGAGACTGTGGAAGGATTTGTGTTGTAATTCAGGGAAGGAGGACCTAGTGAGGTGCACAGATCTCCTGTCCTCTATGGAGTAAGATATCATGGCTCTGTGCATGTAGAAGATTGACAGAAAAAAATAAAGAAGAAGAGTTGGTGGACGTAGCCCCAGGGTGGGGGTGAACCACGTATATCCTATGTTGTGGTTTCTATGTGCTTTATGGTTGTTCTCTTGTCTATGTGATTGAATGCTTAGTTCACTGATGTATTGTTGGAAGGATCTAATATGGTAGCTTAGTGATGAATAATGTGAATAAATGATAGATCTGATCTATGTTGGTATGCTTACTACTTGAATCTATTGGATCTGTATAAATATTGTGTTGATCTGTTGTTAGGGTTTAGCTGCGTTGTAAAATAAGGATGAATATTAACGAACTGTAATTGCTAAGTGCTATGTTGAGGTGCTACAATCACATATTTGTGTCCTAGCTAAGGTTGTAGACACTGGAGTCCTGCAACCACCCCTGCCTCTACCTCGGGTGAGACTTCATCTTCTTCGCAGGTGTTGCCGAAAAGGTCGGTAGTTAGGGTTTTGTTGGTGCGTTTTTGTAGCGTTGAACCCTGGGTCTGCCCTTGTGCCAACACTCGGTCTGGCGGTTATTCACCACTGCATGAATCTAATGGGCCTTTCCCAAATCTCCAATAGTAGCATGTCCAGCTAACCCAACTACTCTGGCCCTCTCAACTGGACAATATCACTGGTAATGTGGCTCTCCACATGTCCAACATCCGGTCTTCGACCCAATACTCCTGGTCCCTAAAGTAGAAGTTGTCGGTCTACCAACTTGTAACCCTGGTCTGTTCTGCTAAACAAGCCTAAACTGTTGTTGTTGCAGACAATGTTGTTGTTGGTGTTATGGTCCTCTGTAGGGAGTCCATTACTGAGGAATCAATCATCATGGTGTCACGAACGTGAATCCTCTTAGCATGTCTCGATACCCTGATGAATGTCTAGCTGATGGCTGATGTTGTTGCGCACCAAATGTCGCCTATCCTATCAGTCTCGCAGGAGTCCTTCCCTGACCCCTGCTGATTAGCTCTTCCTCAACTCTGAGAGCCTTTTGGAAACGTCTGAGGCATTAAGATCCTCACCTTCACACAAATGCTGATGTTCCAGCCGAACACAAACTTGTTGACCTTTAGCTTCTCGGTGTTCAGATGTGGAGCATGCCTAAGCAGCTCAATGAATCATGCCTCATACTCGGGCACCATACGACCACCCTGTCGCAAGGCATTGAACTCATTAAGCTAGTGATCAATGAATTCCTCTGACAAATACCTCTCCTGAAACTGTTCCTCGAACAATTCCCATGACACGTCTTCGATGGCCATGTTCAGTTGTGGTAGGAGTGTCTTCCACCATAGAAGAGTGCTCCTCTTCAGCTGAAAGACTATCATGTAGAATTTCATGTTGAAGGTGTAGTCGTTAAGTGTGAATCACATCGTCATGTTCTCCAACCATGCCTCGATGGTTGCACCGTCTGTGGCACCCAAGAACTCGAGAAACTTGACCTTCTCGAGTTATCTGTGAGTGTTACCAGTACTGACTGGGGTGCATTGTGTACCCTTAAAGGGTACATGTGCCATGGCCTCATCTCTATATATTTGGTTAATCAAGGCCTTTGACATCCTCTGAAAGGACCTCATCAACCCAACCACAATCCCCACAACAATATTCTCTTGTCCAATAACCTTTTCTTCTCCTTGGGGGTTAGACCCCTCTAGCATGGATGCTACTGGAGGCATCACACCTCCTCCCCTAGCACCACGTCGTCTTCCTCCACAGCATCCTCTAATCATGATGACCTGCAGGGACACAATTCAATTTAATTAGCGATAAATTATTAATCAAGTGTTTAATACAGTGGAATGCGTAATAATCCCAAGTCCTAGAGTATAACCCGCTCTGATACCATATGTAACATCCCCTCCATTACGATTAGGAAAGAAAAGAACAAAAGGTAAGCAAAAATTTCATTATAAAATTAACGTCAACACATAATTCATAGCAGCGCATCATCTATGGCATCATAAGTAAAAGCATTACAAGCTACTCGTCATTGTAATAAATAACGATGAAATCAACGCATCAACATAAAGGATAGTGACACATAAACATAAATAGTGATGCGGCTCAACACATCACAATCAACTTGAAGCAATTTATAAACAATTATTAACCAGATACTTAATATTAAAATGACTACCCGCCCAACCTACCCTGCAAGGTTAGGACCTCCAGGACACATAAGCAATGCTCAAGCCCAGGATTCATTTAATTGATTTTTACCATTTAAGGTCTTAGGGTTGGCGATTGTTCTGAGGAACAAGGAGGTGTCTACATCCCACTAACACAATCAAGTCGAAAACCAACTAGCTCAATCAATCAACATCACTACTATTCATGGCGCAATAGAATTCAAATACTAAATCAATCATTTAACGACATTATTCCATGGCACGCGAGTAATCTAATTACTTAGTTCATCACATGGAAACATAATTCGAGGCGCGTAAGAGTACTCATCAGTTGTATTCCATGGCGCAAAAGAGATCTAATCACATAATCAATCATACATTACTTTTATTACAAGGTGCAAGAGTAATCATTAATATTATTCATAGCGAAAAATAAATCTAATCATATGAGCCATCACACATCATTCATAAAAAATTCATGGCGCATGTAATCTAATTACTGAAACATTTATACATCCACTTTATTCCATGGCGCAAAGAATTCAATTACTGAAACATTTATACATTCACTTTATTCCATGGCGCAAGGAATCTAGTTACTCAAGCATTTATACATTCACTTTATTCCATGGTGCAAGGAATCCAAATACTTAATCAATCATCATGACTCTCAAGAGCCTACACTAACAAGTAAGGAAATTAAGAATAACAACATTAATAATTGAACATATTGTACCTCAAATTAAGCAATAAATATTAATAAGTTACGAACCACCATAGTCTAGTGCTTTGAATCGATAACCAAGGGAATATCAGGATGATCAATAACTACCAAGTCTATCCATTAAATAATTGAGAGAGAATCAATCCATAATTAAGAATTAATTAATGTTTCAAGTGATAACCTTCAGGTCCATCCATAGGGACTTTTTTTTAAGAAGATTAAGTTTTCTTTAATGATAAAATAAGGAACTTAAGTTGGCTCATCAATTCCATTAGAAGAATTAAAGAGGCCCAAAATGATATAAACAAGAAAGATTTAAAAAAAAAAAATTGTCGTCATATAACACACCATTTCAACGATGAAATGAAACTCATCAAAAAAGATTGCAGACTTAAAACACATGGTAAATTTAAGGGCGTCTTAGCTTGAATGTGTGGTGAAGTAAACACACTATCTTAGTATAAGAGAAAACGCATTGTCTGCGGCAAGCAAATGCACTATCTGTGGTGAAAGCATAGACATCATGTGGAAATATCTAAAGACGCAGAGTTGTGACTCCCTAAAAACACAAAGAACTAATGACAATTCATTGGGCAAGTGACTGAAGGCGTAGAGCTTATAAGCTCCTCATAAAAACGCAAAGTTTTGGGAGTTAAGGCACTGGGTAAGTGAATGAAGATGCAGAGCCTTGACTCCTCAAAAATGCAGAGAAAAAGATGCAAAATGCAGAGACATTAAAGAAAGTAACATAGAGACATTGAGAATCGCAGAGGCATTAAAGGTAAACAAAAGGAGGTTTTCCCCAACTCACAGGGTACTTTTAAATGCATAAAAATTGTAGAGTTTTCCAAAAAAATGAAGGGAGGTTTTCCCCAACATGCAAGGTTCCTTTAATTGCACAAAATCGTTGAGTTTCCCAGATAAACAAAGGGAGGTTTTCCCCAACACACAGGGTTCTTTTAATTGCACAAAAATCGTTGAGTTTGCCAGATAAACGAAGGGAGGTTTTCCCAAACACACAGGGTGCTTTTAATAAATAAAAAACCCAGTTTTTTCTAGAGAAATGAAGGGAGGTTTACCCCAACACATAGGGTACCTTTAATTGCATAAAAATGGCAGATTTTTTCGTAGAAACTAAGGGAGGTTTACCCCAACAAGCAGGGTACCTTTTATTGCATAAAAATTTCGAAGTTATGATGTAACAATTCGTTGAGCAATGGAAGAAGGCACAAAGCCTTTGACTCCAAAAACTAAAAGAACTAAAGTGAAATTTTCTAAGCAAAAGAATGAATGCACAAAGCCTTGGCTCCTCAATAAAAATGCAGAGAATTAAGGTGAAATTTGTTGTGCAAATAAATGAAGTCACAGAGCCTTGACTCCTGAAACAAAAGCGCAAAGATCTGATGTATAAATTCTTTGAGAAATGGAAGTAGCCACAAAGCCTTTGCTCCTCCAAAAAGGCAAAGAACTGAGGTGAAATTTGCTGAGAAAAATAATGAAGGCACAAATCCTTGGCTCCTCAAATAAAAATGTAGAGAACTGAGGTAAGAATTTGTTGAGCAATGAAGGAAATAAAACGCAGATATTACCAATGTCGAGTGATTCCTACAAGGGAAAAATAATGCAGACTAGAGTTAAAACAAAACTCATATAATACAAGAAGAAAGGAGTTGAGAAAATGCACCAATGTCGGGCGAATTCCTCAAGGAGAAACATAGAGAATTAATTTGCAAATGCACTAGGTTTTACTTTGTAAAAACACAGAGAATTAATACAAACTTTGTTGAGCAACTGGGAAATAAAATGCAAGGCAATTTCAATCATAAAAATGCAAGGGAAAAATGGGTATGCTCTCAGGACCTCTTCACAAAGGCGCAAAGGTAAATCCATTTATAAATGCAGAGGTAATAAATCATAGAGGATGCAAATTTTATGAAGTCCCATAGGAAGCATTCGACAGTCACATGGCTTCGCAAGGCCATAAATCAATAGACTAATGCTAAAAATTGTATATACAATAAATCAATAAATCAAAATGAAAATACCATGACCAGCGAACATAGGCTTGATGACGATCTTTGGTGATTGGCGTTCCCTTCCCTCGTCTACTTTCTAACCATTGAGACTTCACCGATACCTCCCAACAAACGCTAGGGGTACTCTTCTTCCCCCTTAGCCCCCCGAGCCGCAAAGGGGCGATGCACAATCATAACCAGAATCCTCTAGCTCCCAGATCGCCTCGCAAGGTAGAGCCACCACTCTCTCTCTCTCAAGTTAGGTATCCCAACTCTCACAAGTAAAACCAGTCATAATTTTTGCAGCATAACCTTACTCATAACCAATTTGATCTGTTCCTCCTCTCATCCATTTGTTTTATAGAATTTCCTTAGCGACACCTTGCCATTTGCACATTTAATTCATTGTTTAAAATTTAATTAGGAATTATTCCCCCCCATACACTTATCACATGTTCCCTTAGTTGCACAAGTAAATCCACAATTTAATTTAATTAAAAGTCAATTTCCCTCACCCATCCTAAAAGTTCTCCTAAAATCACTCCTAGTTGTCCCTTTATTCCCTTTATTCCCAATTAATGACTAACACCTTTATAAAACTGAGTTGAGTTAAAACATGAATGTTCTCTAGTTAGACTAGACTCTAGATACCTTTCTATGCTTACACATTCTTTTATTCTTTATTCCTTTCTTATTTTAATTAAAAATTTGGTATTTTATGCATACAATGTGTATTGTATTAATTCTTTAGATTTATTTCATCTCTCTTAATCCCTTAAGTTGGTTTACCCTTTTTCTTATTTTATCTAATTTATAATTTAGTTTTAGAAATCTCACCAAGATTTAGACTTAGGCTTAAATTAAAATAGGATTAGGATTTCGTTTGGGGGTATAAAATTAATAATTTCAATCCTTAATTAATTAATTAAATCTGGCAATGTTTAAAGATTTTACAAGATGTAAAAAATTGCTCAAGGTTTTCTAGGCCACTTAGGTTCATTGGCTCAAATTTTATTATGTGACATGCCCTTCAAGACACACTCTGAGCTCCAAGGGTGCCACTCTTCTCTGATTCAAATTTTAATTACATGATGTTCCCTTCAAGACGCACTCTGTGATCCAAGGGTGCCACTTGCCTTTGATTCAAATTTTAATTACATGATGTGCCCTTCAAAACGCACTCCATGCTCCAAGGGTACCACTCGACTTTGACTAGTTTTGGTAGTTGTCCAACTCTTCAAGTCAATACTCCATTCATGAGACCTTATGAGAGACTAAGGGCTTCTAAGGAATAAGGACCCTGCCTTATTACACGCCCATTAGAATATTTGTGAGGGACTGTCTCATTCTGCCCTCATGACACCGTGGATCTCTCATACTAGGTAATCATTAACCTACAATTTGAGCCACGGTGGGAGTTCTAGTAGGTTATGTCAGGGATGTTTCCACATCTCTCCCTCAATATCTGGTTGTTGTGCATGGCCCATTTACTCCTTATGTGATTTAGATTAGCAAGCAAATGTTAGCTTGCATCCATCAACAAAACAATGTCAATTATCCATAAACAACATCATAATATACCCAATCATATGACACATATGCATAAATGAAATACTCAAACTAATACAATCCACTCCCTGACTTGATCCGGAGTCCAAGGAGGTCCATTGATGCCATCGGCATCCTCAATCTGTCAAGTGTCCTACACACTCAGGGAAAATCGTCAATAGCATTTGTCAATACATAGATATCAAATAACATAACATCATAATCCATCAACATCATCATAAGAATCCATAAGCGAAACAGACAACATATACTAAAATCGGATCACTTGCACATAAGTGTCCTCAAAGAATAAGTCAATAACATGTGCTCGCAAGAGCGAGATGTTACAATCATGATTGAGAATTATTATGATGTGCCATTTTGGGAGATCGGTCATCTAATTAGAAAATTAAATTAAAATTTAAAAGGAGAACTTAGAGGAGACAAGCATGAAATAGATTTGTGATTCTGGGTAAGGAAGGCCTCCAATAGAATTAAATTAAAGAATGGAAGATGTTATATTATATAACAATATCTATATGGGATTATATAGATAGCATATGTATATCATGTTACATACATATACTAGATATCATTAACAGTAGAGGTGATGTATTCCTCCGTCCCTCTTTTGCACATGAAATTTTAAATAGGCACCCAATTATCAATTACTAATAGAATAAAACCATAGTATTTGAAACCTATGGTTTTATTCTATTAGCAATTAGTAAATGAGGCTTAAATTAAGATGCATGCCCTTCTTTACTAGGATTACATTACAATGGATTTTTTTTTATAACCAACTTGCAATGGGTTTAAATTCTTCCCGATTGTTTCCACTAAGTAATTATTCTCATGTAATGCAATATACATCTAGTATGTAGGGATATTAATATGTGTTGAGTCTTATGTTTTGCTACATGATGAAAATTATATTGTTGATCATTAAGATTCAAAAAATTCCATTTAAATGGATATTATAAATCCTTGAAGATTTATAAACCATCTTGAGTACATGATTGTTAGTGAAGTTGATAACTGATTTAATGTCACCATCCATAAAATTAATAATGCGTTCAAATAAATAATCAAATGCGGAAAAAAAATGATTGTGCACGTGGTCCGCAAAATGAAACCCATCAATCTTTTATAAATATGTTCAATCATCCAGATTCTTTTTCTTGTATGTAGAGATAATGCCAAGTTTGCCAATTATTATTTTTGAACTACTTTAGTGTCTGCCCAAGCATTTTTCTATGATGCTACGATACTGGATAGCTTTTCCCTAAGAAGGAATTGTCTAAGGGTTAACATAGTGTTTATTTGATTTCGTAAAGAGAAACCAGAGTACAGTCTTTAGTGTTATGTGTACCATTTTTAGATCCATATAACAAATATTTTGTGCGGGGCACAGTCTACAAGTTCTCTCTCTAGAATAAGCCAGAATTCAACAAGGTATGCCATTTTTGCTATAACTCTTTTTCTGAGAGGTTCCAAGTAGTGAAACCTGGAGGAATTGCATAAACGACACTGAAGAACATTGTGTACTATTTTCATATCTTTATTCATTACAGGGATATAGATATGATTATTTCAAGTTAGGGTTGCTAACTAATCCAAAATTAGTCATGTGAGACTGCAAGATACCAGATATATAAAGTATGCAGAACAGGAACGAAATGCTAGAAATAACAGAATAACAGTAAAATATCCAGCATAAGCTTCACAATACACAGAAATGATATACGAAATAGCAACAGAAATAGCACTTGAATAGAAA
>ML798949.1:36235-46831 GCA_009831015.1 Picea engelmannii | reverse complement strand
CAAAATATTTTGAGCCAAAAATTACATTTAAATTTATTTTGAGCCAAACATTACATTTCAAATTTAAATGAGAAGGTGAAAACTCCGATCCTCCAACCGCTAAATTTAATACCTAGTATCAATCAATCATAATACAAGACAAATATAGCTCTTTCAAAACTTTATCTTATAAAAATACACCACATAGAAAAGCATGCAAATACTTGTGATATTATTAATATCTTTTCAATAAAAAAAATGAAATAAATTCGAGATTACCATGTATGTTCTTCTGCGGTGTTTTGCTTTTTTCTCAGAGTGAAGGGTTCTCATATAAATTTGCCTCTCAGATGATTTATATAAATTCCTCAAAGAAGTTTGCACTTATAGATAAATTTGCCTCTTAGATGATTTTTTTCGACGTTCCCTTTCCCTCCAGCTACCATTCAACCTGGACTCTTCTCTTTTGCTTTGTTGCTCCTCCTCATATTATGAGATTTTTTTCGACGTTCTCTTTCCCTCCAACTACCATTCAACCTGCACTCTTTTCTTTTGCTTTGCTGCTCCTCCGCATATTAATTCACTCCTTGGGTACTTCCCCATCTCCTCTTTCCTGAACGAGAGTTGTCCTTTTTCTTTCTGTTGAAACTCAACTTCACTTTCCAGAGTAACCAATTCTCTATCTCCGATGGCCAACAGAGGAGAAATTATTGCAGAGTTTCTTGGTGGTGTTGTAAGGTTGTACAAAGATGGATCCATCGATCGCTGCAATGGCGTTCCAGTCCCTTACTCTCAGGGTGCCTTCGTCGATGGTGTCTCTTCCATGGACATAACACTCGACGAACATGGTTGTAAAAGAATTAAATGCCTACAAGAACTTGTCCATAGCATGCAAGGTGAAAATAGTCAATAAAGAGTTAATCGATAGAGTTAATTGGCATAGATATATGCTACGAAGCATGTCAGTGGCCCTCCTGATGTGGTTATGATAGCCTGGTCTAGCTTGTAAGATGTTTCCTTTAGACAAAGGAGCATGGAGCTTACTAATGCGGCCTAACATTGGGTTGGGCCAGCTGGTCATCTTTTGGTCTTTGTGTTGTTTTCTTTTCGACAATACAACAGTTGGATGTTCCTATATAACATAATATTTCAATTTGATCCAAACGACACCCTGTATGACTTAAGCTATCAAGCTGAGAATGGGCATTTGAAGATATAGCTAGCAATTCAACATAGTGTACGTAGCCAAAATCTGAAACATCTTACATGCTAGCTTTCAACATGAGAATAGGAATTGGATGGATAAAATCTAGTCACTGAGCATTTTAGCAAAAAAAGACAGCTTAAAAAATTAGTTAAACATTGCAAGTAAAACAAAGGTAGTGGTAATTGGTGTAACAGATAAAACGTCACGTAAAATCCATTTGAAAGGCCAGAAAACAGAAGACGTATTCCTTTGAAGCACTTGGGATTGGACGTCTCTTCTAATTATAAATGGAATGTGTGTATTAAAAAAGAAGAGTCAAAACATTTTATTCTCTTTAGGACAAGTGTAAGAAGATGCATTTTTTGGTTTGGGAAACAAGGGAGTTTCTATTCAGAATTTTGGAAAACAAGGGAGTTTCTATTCAAAATTTTGTTACAATTATTAATTTATTATCTTACATTGAACCCCAGTTTGGAGACCGGGAATTTCTTAGGAGGATTGGAAGAAATCAAGAGTGCTTTCATATAGAAGAATTGGGAGTGACATTGCAAACAGCCTACCCAATCCTTTTACAAAAACAGGTAAGCTTCCTTTAGAAGCATAAACACTTTGTCACTTTATACATATATAGGAAAAATTCAATACAATGGACAAAACCATCTCCCATCTCGGGTTATGATGGCAACGAAGGTAGGTTGTAAACTTCTGAGACAAGTAGTTTCCGAGATTTTCAAAGAAAATATAGGGATGCGCCTGGATTATTTGTGGTAAATTCCCATACATCTACCAATCTAATTAATGTAGAAACACATGATCATCGTACTAAACTTTCCGATAAATAAAAACAACCGAAAAAACCCCTCACAAAATGTGGAAACACATGATCATCGTACTAAACTTTCTGATAAATAAGAATAGCAAAAAAAAAAACCTTCACAGAAAAACTGAGTCTGAGGGGAAGAAGCTAAAGGGGTTTGAAAAACAAGGACAACACTGGACAACAAATCCTTATAAATAATAATATGATAATAATAATGATTATTATATTTAAACGCATTACACTACCTTTTAAACTTTTCTATATATAAATAATAATAATGATTATTATATTTAAACACATGTACACCACCTTTTAAACTTTTCTATGTATAAATAATACAATGATAATAATGATAATTATTATATATAAATAATATGATGATAATAATTATGATTATTATTCTTTACAAAGACAATTAAATTTATTTTAAAAGATTAGAAATTTCAATAAATCAAATAAAATCAAAAGATTGTTTAAAAAAAAATATATAACACCTTTTATTTAATATAATAATAATGATGATAATAATCAATGATATTATTTTATAAGACAATTAATTTATTTATTTTAAAAGATCATAAAATTTTAATAATATTAGGTGCATTAATTTTTTATTATAGATAAAAATAATTTTTTTTTTTCCATAATCCCATTTTTAAAAATTATTTAACATAAATAAAAAAAATTAATCAATTTAATCAACATGTATGTTACTATAAATTTAATCAATTTAATAAAAAATAATAAAAAAATTAATAAATTTAATCAACATGTATGTTACTATAAATTTAATCAATTTAATAAAAAAAAAAAAAATTAATCAATTTAATCAAAGTTACGTATGTAACTGCGAACTTTAAACACGTATGTTACTGTAAATTTAATCAACCCAATAAAGAATTCCAATTGATTTCACATTTTCAACAAAATATAAGTTAATGATATAAAATTCCAATAAACGCGTATGACAAATTTTAAAGGGTGAAAATAATCGCATAAATTTGGTACCCTTGGGAATGGCAGGCAATTCGCTGGAAAACTTGTTATAATCAAAATTGTTTTTTTCCAATTTCCACGTCAAAGAGAATTGCACTTCACTCTCATTTTCTAAAGTACACTTTTCTTTATCATGTGGTTGTGTTTGACCGTTCATTTCAAAACGTCGAATATTAAGCTTCGACATCCAAGATAGCCATACAGAATAAACACTGTGGGGTCATGGGAGGTTTTTAATAATATTGTTATTACTATAAATTCATCGTAAAATTTGAATGGTGTTGTTTTAATATTATTTAATTAAAATATTATTAATATATGTTCATCATAAGTTCATAAAAATATTCTTAATAATAATTTTTTAAAGTATTTAAATATTAATATTCTCATTATTTTTTGAAATATAATATATTTAAGTTAGAGTATTATAATCATAATAATTATTTAAAAAATATAAACTTCAATTTAGAAAAACTTTAAACTTTACACTTCATAGATGGCAGCTTTCATCAGCCAAAGATGCTTTTTATTTAATATGAACAAGTGGTGTTACTTGCTTGGTGAATCTGCTATAGTAGCACACTGCATTGCCAAAGAAAAAATTAGAAATGACATCAATGTATCACAGAGTCGGTGCTAGTTTATTATTATTCTACTGATAATAAAAATCTTAAAAAGATAAAAAAAAAGCGGGGGGGGTTGTCTTTGCGGTACTTACGATACGCCAGAGATTCGACCATGCCTCCTTTGCTTCTTCCGCCGATGAAGACCAAACCGCATGAAACACAGTTGAAACTGTCGGAAAAATAGTAATCGAGGACACTTTTGGGGGAAACGGCCTTGGCTCTGAAGGGAAAATGAGAAAACTTTGCAACAAATAGTTCACAGCAAGGAAAATCAATGAGGCCGCAGAGAGTTCATGACGGGAAATCAATGAGGCAGTAGACAATTTTCAGAAAGAGATACTTTCATGGCGATGGCTTCTGTTTGTATACCCCACGGACTCTCGATTTTCACCACTTCTGCGTAAAGTGGGAAGCCGATGTAGGCGCCCTCATCGTCTTCATCCACTATAGATTGGCTCCCGAGCATCACCTCCCTGCGGCTTACCACGATTCCATCTCTGCACTCCAGTGGCAGGAGGTGTCGAAGAGGAAAAAAATTGAGACATCGTCCTCGTTGTCTATTAGCTCAATGGATGAGGGCTTTGGCTTGTTCAAGGGCTTCCTTGATCTTTCCCAGACATATTTCCACTAACCCAGACAAATGCCTTCCTTCTTCTTCAAATTGGCAACGACTCATTCATACTGGTGAGCTGTCTTGAGAAGTTGAACGTTCTTCCCCAACTTCAGAACACCCTACAACTATTTGAAGAGGGGAATGATAATGGCGTCCGTAAGGTATGCAACCAGGGAGCAATGGCTTATAGAGCCAGGGTGGAGCACAAACAAAAAGGAATAGGGACTGGAAACAAAGGGCAAACATGATGAAGAAGTCGCCACTTGGAGTCGGTGAAGGATAGGCTTGGATTCGGTGAAGGATAGGATATGTGGAGGGAAGGATATGATACATGGAGGGAGATGAATGGTCAATTGTTGATCAACAGATGGCCAGTTTTTATTGGCATTCGACAGACGACGAAGGCCCTAAGAAGAACCTCCCCTTAAAGAATGCCTTTGGCGTAATTAAGAATGAAGATATGACGTATTATGAATTAAAGAACGCCTTCGGCGTAATTAAGAATGAAGATATGACATATTCTGAATTAAAAAAAAAATGGTAACCACAGTTTTAGATTTGCAATAAACATTAGCATCTAAATAGGCTAATCAGAATTAGGACTATAACTAAAATAGTTCAATTAAAACTAATATATTTATTCATTTCCGAGGCAGTATAGGTAGCCTTGCTTCAATTGTTAAATTTGTTAAAGTCTTTCCCTCTCCCTCACGCCGACTACATGCATTTCTAGGAAGGATCATTGCACGTCTTTCTAGGAAGAAGCATTGCACGCCGACGTGATGTGATATAATAATAATAATAATAATAATAATCTATTTTTAAGGTCACGGTCAAGCCAATATCTTTATAATAATATAAAGATAAAGATATGTTTCAGCAAAAACATCGGAAACTAATTTTCTCAAAAAAGTCTAACACTTATTGACTCATAACTCTCTGTTTGTTATTAAATAATATTTATTTGGGAAGGAGGACTGACTAATGTGATTGATCCCTGTGTTTACAGTCACATTTCTTCAAAGTCTTGTTGTCTCCCTTATTTTCCATTCAAATTTCAAAATTCCATATTTAAACACTCTTTTCATTATCAGAGACATGAATCTATGTCTATATAAAGCAAATGAAAACTCTCACGCCAATATGGTTTTGGCATAGCAACGAGATTGTTATATTTCAAAATCCATTCCTTTTCCGGAGATGGAAATCTATTCAGTTCCTTCTCTTTTCTTCTGCAGTAAGACTATATTTCTCTTCTTCTTTTATTTTATTATCCTTCTCATCCCTTTTGTTTTCTCCACTGTTCACTTATCTAATCCTTGCCATCCTCATCTCAGCAATGCTTCTAATCACGAGGCTCTGTTGGGATTCATGTCTACAATTACTCCTTATCCACTAATGTTTCCTTCTACAACTGGATAGGCATCACATGCAGTCGGCGCAGATGTAGAGTGGTTTCTCTCAATGTTTCCAGCATGGGATTACAAGGTACTAACTCTCCTCTTCTCGACAATTTCTCATTTCTTAGAGTTCTTGACCTTAGCAATAACAGTTTCTACAATCACATTCCCTATCAATTGGGAACCCTCTTTTGCTTAAAGATGCTTCGCCTGTCTCTTAATGAGCTCCAAGGTTCTATTCTGCCCAATCTTGGTGGGTGTCGCAGTTTACGGAACTTGACTTTAACCTATAACAATCTCACAGGAAACATTCCCACCGAAATATGTGTTATCCCCAAGTTACTATGCATTAGCTTGGGAATCAACAATTTGACGTGTACAATCGCGGTTTGCTTAGGAAACATGTCCTCTTTGCAGTACATATCTTTGCTTAGCAACAACCTTCACGGGAGTGTTCCTTCCGAACTGGGTATGCTAACCTAACTGATCTTTATAACTATAGAGGAAAACCATATCACAGGTCAAATTCCATCTTCCTTGTCTAACTGCACCAATCTTCAAGTATTGGGGTTAACCTTTAATCAGGTAACTGGTAACATTCCAGCGGAGTTGTGTAGCAAGAACACCGAGTTGACGAGACTCTATCTGAAACATAATCAACTGAGTGGCAGCATTCCTTCTTCCCTCTTCAATTGTACTAAGATTCAAGTGATCTATTTAGGGAGTAACCAGTTCAGCATTGTAGCGCCCATAGAGTTTGGTAAGTTGAAGCATCTCCAGGCGCTAAGCTTAGGACAAAATCAATTGGCTAGCAGTAGCTTGCCCATTCTTACTGCTCTCACTAACTGTTCTGTCCTTCAAGTAATAGAGTTATCCCATAATCATTCCATGGGATGTTTGACCTCTTATATAGGCCACCTCTCTAAAATTTACTAGTTGAACTTGGGCGGTAATGAATTAGCAAGAGAAATACCTCCACAGATTG
Organism: Picea engelmannii; assembly: GCA_009831015.1. NCBI lineage: Eukaryota > Viridiplantae > Streptophyta > Pinopsida > Pinales > Pinaceae > Picea > Picea engelmannii. The sequence continues at coordinate 40,205 of ML798949.1, read as the reverse complement.
GAAACCTAACTAGTTTAAATTTTCTTGGTTTAGACCACAATTCTTTTACAGGGTCAATTCCTTCTTCACTTAATATGCTTCAAAAGTTGGAGAGGTTATCTTTGGCATTCAACAATTTACAAGGAAACATCCCAACAGAAATTGGGCAACTAAAAAGCTTAGGTGACCTAAGTCTGGAGAGAAATAATCTCTCTGGAATAATCCCTGATTCTATTTCCTATCTCTAGTAGCTAAGATATCTATACCTTGATCTGAATCAGTTATCGGGTAATATACCTGCAAGTCTAGGAAAATGTGTGAACTTACTACTACTAGACCTATCACACAACAAGCTCAGTGGGAACATACCTTGAGAGGTTGCAGGCCTTGCAAATTTAGATCTCTATTTCAACCTATCCAACAATTTATTACAAGGCCCTATGCCGTCGGAATTGACCAAGATGACTATGCTTCAAGCTATAGATATCTATGCAAATGGGTTAATTGGTTACATTCCAAGTGCACTCGAAAGCTGTGCTGAAGTAGAATACTTGAATCTTTCCTACAACACTCTTGATGGTCTAATTCCAATTTCTCTTGGTGAACTTCATAGTCTTCAAGGAATGGATTTCTCTTCCAACAATTTGTCAGGTGGAATACCCAAGACTTTGGAAAATCTCAAAATGCTCTGCCACTTGAATTTGTCATTCAACAACTTGTCAGGAGAAGTCCCTAAAGGTGGAGTTTTCAAAGATCTTGGTGCCACTGCGTTCATGGGAAATCTTGGTCTTTGTGGACCTTGGGTAGGTTTGTCACCATGCTCTACTCACAAACATAAAAGTGTTTTTCATTTGAAAAGAGTTATCATACTTGTTGTTGCAGTGCTATCCACTATTGTATTGTGTTTTTTTATGGGAAACTTGTGGAGACAAAATCACAAGAGACATACTCTTAGAGATGTCGAGGCATCCTTGAATGTGGGCCATCGAAGAATTTCCTATGCAGAGCTCATCACTGCAACAGATGACTTTAGTGATGCCAACTTGTTAGGAGTTGGTAGTTTTGGGAAAGTGTTCAAAGGAGTTATGAATGATGGCACGATGATTGTTTTCAAGCTTCTTAATCTAGAAAATGAAGGGGCTCACAAGAGTTTTAATAGGGAGTGCAAAGTTTTGGGTAGAGTTAGACACCGAAATTTGAATAGAATCATAACCTCTTATTCATACCTCCAAATCAAAGATTTAATATTTCCATTAATGCCAAGTGGAAGCTTGGATAAGTGGTTATACCCTGATGGACAAGAGGAAAGTGGTTTAAGTTTGATTCAAAGGTTGAATATAGAAATAGACATTGCACAGGCCATGTCATATCTTCATCATCATTGTTTCATGCAAGTAATCCATTATGATTTGAAACCTAACAATGTGCTTATGGGTGAAGATATGACTGCATATTTAATAGACTTTGGTATTTCTACCATATGTTTTGCAAATGATGAGGATTCGACTTTCATTTCCACACATGCACTTAAAGGATCCATAGAGTACATTCCTCCAGGTATTATTTAAACTAGATAGCATATTAAACAATGTTATAAGTTTCTTATATTTATTAAAAAATGTGAATTGGAAACCTTGAGATGAGAATCTATGAATGCAAAATATGGAATGGGAAGACAAATTACAACAAAAGGTGATGTTTATAGCTATGGAATACTATTGTTGGAGATGATCACTAGAAAGAATCTGACCCACAACATGTTTGTGGAAGGAATGAACTTGTAGAAATGGGTGAGGAGTCGTTTTCTAAATCGAGTAAGAGAAGTGGTGGACATGGGTCTACTGAGAAGGACGGGTACATGTATTGAAGAAGATAAATACTTCAACTCAATCAATTGAGAAATGTGGGCTTTCTTTGCACAAACGAATCCCCTAAAGGACGACCTACTATGATGGATATTTTGAGTACACTACAAAGCATCAAAGACACTTTTCTGAGCCTCGTTCCAAAATTCCAATCAGATATAACACATTTGTTGGGTAGTACAAGAACTACTCTCAACAACAATAATGAAGGCCAAAGTTCATCAACATTCTAGTCTATTGTAAGGCAATGGTGGTTGTATAACTAAACCATAAAGTAATTTGAGTCCACTGTCATTAATTCCATCTAGTTTAAGTCTTATTCCCAGTTTCTTCTCTGTGTAGAAATCTATGTTGTCACGTGTGTGTGGCTGTGAACAATAAACTTAGATCCACCATGAATGGTGTTTTGGAAATATTTCAATGATTATAAATTTTCCCACCATATCTTAAGAAAACTTTATCGTCGATATATTTTCTACATCTATAATTAAATTCATTGCACTCTTGTTTTATTAAATACGTCAAGTGTTTTTTTTTTTTTTCAAATGATTAAAATAATAAATATTTATAATTAAATTCATTACACTCTTGCTTTATTAAATACATCAAGAGTTTTGTATGTGTTTTAAATGATTAAAGTGATAGAAATAATTTTTAGTTTCAAGAATTATTAAAGGGAATAAATTGATTAATATAATTATTGGAGGGAATATCTTGATGCATTAATTATCTTTGTGTCCATGATAGTGTGTTAGACTATAGACTTCACTTTTAACCTCAACTACCATAAATTCTTACGAGAAACTACTTTGTAGGGATATTCTAAATACCCTCAATGAAGGATGATATATGTTGATCTGGAGGATCCTTGGGATGAAATGATAGGTGGATGAGCTTCAGAAATTGGTTTGACATCTTCCACGAGTCGGGGTTCAATCCTGAAGTGTTCATGACCCTATAAAACAAGGATTTTGTTGTAGAAAACCATTTAGTGGCTACATAATTGTATTTGAGTTGCTATAGAATCAGAGATTCTGTAGAGACCCATTAAAAATAATAACTAATTAAAACAATTTGCATAAGGAAGAATACAAATGATCATAAAATGGAAAATTTAACTCTAATATCCTTGAATACACAATTTATGTAGCTGAGCATGATATTTATGGAAAAAAGGGGATAAAATAGGATATAAATTGATTCATAGGTATAGACTCTAGATATAAGTTGTTATAGGAAAGTGGCAAAAATAGTATGTTTTGAGGACTTAACAATAAGATTTTAGGGAACTTGTTTTTTGGTAGAGTTGGAACTTATTTCTACATATGTCCAATGGAAACCCATTTTCCAGTAAATTATGAACCTTATTTATGTGGTTATTGAAACATAGTCACAAAAAGAAAATAGCCTCTAGCCTTGAGCAACTTATTTATAATTTCCAAAAATTAGAAGTTCTAACAAAAAACTTATCAATCTCAAAATTTGATATTAAAGCATCATTAATCCCTCCTTTGACTATCTCCAACACTCCCAATGAGCACACATTAGAATATTTTCAATGCATCACATAAAAGGATGTGAATATATATCCAAGTTCTATGCACTATTATAAAATAGTCTCTAGTCTCAAACAACTTTTTAATAATTTCCAAAAACTAGAAGTTCTAACCAAAACCTTATCAATCTCGAAATTGGATATCAAAACCTCATTAATCCCCCTTTTGAGTTTTGACTACCTACACCACTCCTAACGAGCAAAAATTAGAATCTCTTCAATGCACTCACATAAAAGAACATGAATATCTATACAAGTTCTATGAAATATTATATTAGGATATATCTCTATAAGCACATGTTGGTTGCTATTACCACATGTTCTTGCATAGTATATTTTTAAATTGATCATGTAAACCTATGGAAGTTCCATAACTTGAAAAGTGGTATATTTCATTTATTAATCTCCAAGCTTCTTCTAGATTATGCTATACTTTAGATTGTTTCATTCAAAATTTATATGGCATATTTTTGCCTATAAGAAGGTCATTCTCTTGTATCAAGAGGCTAGCCTATTTTCAAACCATTATAACATACATTAAACTTGTTTTATACTTATATTCCAAGATTAA
>ML798949.1:18587-36185 GCA_009831015.1 Picea engelmannii | reverse complement strand
ATATGACCCTATCCTTCAAATTTGATTCATGCCATAGGTTTAAAAGAATAAGATTATCTATTTTTATATTCAAAATTCAAAGATAACATTTTCTTATAATTGTAATAGATTTTGATTAATGAGAGTGAGAGAAGTTAGTCCCCTATAGTATGGGACAATTGAAGTGATATGTTTTTATGCTTACATTCCAAGATTAAGTAGTGTGTACCTAATCCTTTTAAGAATTAATAAAACTTAGACATAGTTATAGTGCAGAAGTGTTAATGGTCAATTATTTAAAGGGGATTCTTGGAAGTTGGTTGTCATTGATGTCAACCCTAGAAGATTCCCCAAAGCAAGTTTGGAAGCCCCTATAAGTAATGGGTGTATTTGAAGAAGTGTCCAAAGTGGTCCCCTTATGGCATACCTTTGAGCATGGCCCTCATGGGAAGACACTTTGAAGAAGTATACAAGAAGTCTTGGAAATATGACTAAGTGGTTAAGTGGTTAAGAAGATCTAGAGGTGTGGTCATGAATCCCGAAGTTGATTGAAGAAAAAGAGTATGAAGGACATTGCAAATGCATGCAAAACATCCATTGATTGATAGTCCTCGTCAAGCCATCTCCAATGATAGGTGGCACACCACGCGGTTCCTCATGATTGAGGAGTCATGTCCTATTAAAAATGAATCCCTTAAGTATGATCTAGAAGCCCCACATCTAAGTTCAGGAAGCTATAAGTTGGCCCTAAAGACAAGTAAAGAAGAAAAAATTGTTGCAAACAAGAAATTACAAGTCGGTCCTAAATTCAAGTAAAGAAGGTACTTGAAAAAGTATAAATACACATTAAGAACCTCTCATTTTCATCATTCATTCTTTTTATCTCTTAGTACAAGTGTGGTATGAATTTTAGAGGGAAAATGAAGTGAATAAGGGTGAAATTCCAAGGGAAGATGAAGTCTTGTGATGTTGTGTTCTAAGGTATGTTCTTTAAAGGTCATCTTTCCATTTTTTCTATAACGTTTTTCTAGGATGATTCAAATAGTGGAAATTGGAGGCCATTGAGAAGGAGTAGCAAGGTACCTATGGTAAAAATTTCATCTTCTAGTCCACTGTAATTTTGGAGATACACTCTGTGGAAGATATGGTTTTTGACCAGTCCTAAAAATAGTCTGAAACATGTGTTCCGAGTAAAAAGATCATAACTTCTTCATAGAGAATCCAAATCTCATGATACAAATTGCATTAGAAAGAGTACACTTTGTAGTATTTTTCGTGCGAGTTTCAAAATCAGATATCAAATATTGAGCGTGTGGCATGCTATAGAGGTTCACTCTCCAGAATAGGCCAGAATTCAGGAAGTTCTGACACTTTCACTATAACTTCTTTTCTGGGAAGTTTCTAACCCTAAAATTTTGAGGAGATGAAGGAAATATCTTAGAGTATCTGTGGTTAAAGTTTCAAACATTGGTTCACAATAATTTTAGATACATGCTCTGTGGAAGTCAGAGTTCATGAATGGTCCTGAAATATGTTTCAAACAAGTCATCTTGGAATTTTTGTTATAACTTCTTTTCTCGGACTTTGCAGACTCTAAATTTTTCAAAGATTTGATAATACATACATAAATACCTCAAATAGAAATTTCATAAACAGAAATGGAAAATTGAGCTCGTGGTGAATCTTACAAGTTTGTAGATTTGAGGTACAATTTTGAGTAGTTTTGTATGCAGATTTGAGAAGTGATGTTGGGGTTTATATTTGGACCCAGTTTCTAAGTGGACCCAAGTTGATGATGTTGATGTATCAATTGTATTGGATCTAGTTTTGATGATGATGATATATCAATGTTAGTGACAATGATTGATTGAGTCTACACTTATATTTAAGGGAGACATGGTGGTGCAAGGCATGAGATCAAAGTCTCCTTTAGGTTGGTTCATGAGAAACAAGGGTGGAATGAAGGGGAAAGGAAAGGGGGTCGTAGCCTCCTTCCGATTGGATCCGTAGAACACATGGAGTCATAGCTTCCTTCAATTTGGAGCTTGTAACTTAGGGGGTTGAAGCTTCCTTCTAGTTGGAGCTAGATAATTCAGGGAGTTATAGCTTCCTTCAGGTTGGAGCCTCCTTCCAGTTGGTGTTGCAGAATTTGGAAGTTGGTGCTTCCTGTGAATGTAATATTTAATATATAAGAAAGAATTTCATGGTTTTCTCCCATTTGGGTTTCCATGTAAAATTATGGTGTACCGTGTATCTGTGGTTATTTGTTATGCACTATTGAATGATATTGTTTATGATATATTGAATGCAATCATAAATGATATATTGTTGACAAAGTTAATGTTTATAAGTTGTGATTGAAATTGGTAAAATGATCAATACTGATTCACCCCCCCTCTCTTAGTATTGGTGAATATTCCAACAGGGCTAACACATTCAAGACAAGGATACCCACTATTCCTTAAAAGGGATATCACAAGTAAGATAAGGATGCCCACTATCATGGATTTTCCTTTTTCCTTTTTCAAATGAAAATCATATTGTTTTTAGGTTGTGAACATAGAATCGTTGAATATATAATAACCTTTCAAAATGAAATATGACCCTATCCTTCAAATTTGATTTGTGACATACGTTTAAACGTATAATACTATCTATTTTTTATATTCAAAATTCAAAGATAATGTTTTCTTACAATTGTAATGCATTTTGATTAATGATAATGGGAAAAGTTAGTCCCCACTTAGTATGGGAAAATTGAGGTGATAAATTTTTATTCCAAAATTAAGTGGTGTGTACCTAATCCTTTTAACAACTAAGAGAACTTAGGCATACGTCTAATGTGAAAGTGTTAATGGTCAATTATTTAAAATGGATAAGTCATTCAAGATAAGGATACCCACTATTTCTTAAAAGGGATAACACATTCAAGATAAGGATACCCGTTGTTTCTTAAAAGGGATCGGACAAGTAAGATAAGGATGCCCGCTATCATGTATTTTCCTTTTTCCTTTTCAAATGAAAATCATAGTGTGTTTTAGGTTGTCAACATAAAATAGTTGAATAGATAATAACCTTGCAAAATGAAATATAATCCTATCCTTCAAATTTGATTCATGCCACAGGTTTAGAATTCTAAAATTATATATATTTTTATATTGTTTTCTAAAGATATTGTTTTCTTACAATTGATGTGTTTTGATTAATGAGAGTGAGAGAAGTTAGTCCCCACTTACTATGAGACAATTGAGGTGAGGTGATATGTTGCATGAACATTGAGTGAATGATTGTTGAGTATTAAATTTATTATTTAAAAGTCTTGTCCTCTCAATTATTTCCTATTCAAAAGTTAAACATTGAGCCCATCGATTTTACTGGTAAAGTCTACAGAGGTATACATACACGACCCCACCCCCCTCTGGATTTGAACTTGTAACCTCTTAGGAGGAAACACATGTTCTTAACCATTAGACCCACTCAAACTGTATTAAGAGGTTAACCTATTTTAAAATCGTTATAATTATACTTAATTTGTTTTTATACTTATATTTAATCTATTTAATTTATTTTTATACTTATATTTAAAGATTAAACAATAAATATCTAATTCTTTTAAAAATTAATAGAAATTACATACATTTATATTATAATAGAAATTACTCTAAAAAAACACACATTCAAAATAATAATATCCACTATTCTTAAAAGAATAACATATTCAAAATAAAGATTTATTTTTCCTTAAATTGCTATACTCGTTATTATAAATCTTCCTTTTTCTATAATAAATGAAATATCACCAATCCTTTAAAATATCACCAATATCGCCAATCCTGTGAAAGTTTAACATTTTAAGATCTTATATTTTTAATATTCAAAGTTCAAAGATGATGTTTTTGTGATTGTTATTATAGATCTTCCTTTTTCTATAATAAATGAAATATCACCAAATGAAATATCATAAGCGATGTCTCGGAACGAGCATCGCAGGTCGACTACACACATTTCTAGGAAGGAGCATTGCAGGCCCATTGACTAATGACTAGATGTGAAATAAAGATATGTTTATGGCCTATCTTTATTATAAAATAATATAAAGCAATTTTCTCAAAAAAATCTAAGGCTTATTGACTCATCCGTGATGTGTCGGAACGAGCATTGCAGGCCGACTACACGCATTGCATTTCTAGGAAGGAGGATTACAGGCCCATTGACTAATGACTAGATGTGAAATAAATATATGTTTATTGCACTAGATATTCTTGAGGCATGCCTATCTTTATTATAAAATAATATAAAGCAATTTGACTGATAAGCGATGTGAGATTAAGTATAGTTTCTGTTTAAAATTTTCGAGAAATTTCTTTATTATTATTATTAAATAATATTTTTTTTTAAGAAGGAGGACGGACTAACCTAAGTGATTATTGATGCGTGAATAGTTATTAAATATTAAATTTGTTAAAATCTTGCCCTTTCCTTTATTTTAAATTCAAATTTCAAAATTCAAAAAGCGTTCCCTTCCATTATTGCCTATTCCATATTCAAACACTCTTTTCATATTCAGAGAATCAATCCCGTTAATTACGGTGATAACAATGAGGTCTATGTCTATATAAAGCAAATGAAAACTCTCACGCCAATATGGTATGGTTTTGGTATACAAACCATTTATAAGAAAAGTATCTTCATTATCATGGATTTTTCTTTTTCCTTTAAATGAAAATTATAGTGTATTTTAAGTTGTCACAATAGAATAGAATAGGTGAGGGTGAGGGTGAGGGTGAGGGTGAGGGTGAGGGTGAGGGTACAGTAAGGTGAGGATATATTTTTCAAATAAAAATTATAGTGTATTTAAAATTTTTAATATAGAATATATAAAGACATTTCAAAATCAAATATAATTTTATTTTCAAATTTGATTCATATTATAGGTTTAAAAATCTAAAATTATTTGTTTTTTAAATTAAAAATTCAAAAATAATGTTTTCTTATAATTGATGCATTTTGATTAATGAGAGTGAAAGAAGTTAGTCCCCACCTAACATGAGACACTTGAGGTGATATGTTGCATGAACATTGGTGAATGATAATTGACTATTACATTTGTTATTTAAAAGTCTTGTCCTCTCAATTATTTTCTATTCAAAATTCAAACATTCGTTACTTACAAATTTTGGTGTGGACTAAGAGGCACTCAAATCACCTCATTTTTGGTGAGCCTTTTTTATTGGCGAGTCATAGTTCCATGCATTTCGATCATTTTTTTGAAAAATCAATGATTTGAATCATCTTAAAATTGGCCAAACCCTTAGAGTCAAAGTTTCATGGGAAAATTTCTCATCACATAGATGAAACTCTTGTTGGGAAGCGGAAGAAAAACGGAGCATATAAAAAGCATAAAATCGAGAAAAACAAACAAAACACAACAACAATCACACAATTGACACAGTGATTTATGTGGAAACCCAATGCGGGAAAAAACTCGTGGGGCAATGATAGTCGGTATTCTTATTATTCAAGGGAGAATTACAATAGCCAACACATGCATACAACCATCCTCTCCTCACAAACACATTGTACTCCAAAGTATTGTGTCTTGCTCACACACTCTACTACACATTGCTCATTACTCACTTCACCTCTATGGGTATGCTCGTATATATAGCATCTCTCAAATAGCGTGACTAACTTATTATAATTAGATCCACCGGTTACATAATCTATTCACAAAAGAGTGCATGCATGCACACTCTAAATATATCTGCATTCATGTGCATGTTGGGAAATTCGTTGGCATGTTTCCAACAATATCCACCTTGACAAAAATTTACCTGATATATCATGCCCTTAATTAATTCATCACCTTTCTTGCAAGCCAAGAGAAGCTAAACACCATCACAAATCCACAACTTCTCTAACAGTATTGTTACATGAATCTGCCTACACGCTTCACTCCAGTATGGACCATTCTGCCTCCATCAATAACCTGTCTAATAAACCGATGCACTTGCCCCATTTTGATATGCTGGACCTTTAGTCAAATGCACAACACTTTGACCACCACATAACACCACATCATGTACATGTCAAACTTACCCAATAGATCCTTGCATTCTTGCAAGAAATAACCTGAGGTAGGTCTCCTCTTGTCCAAATATCATGAATCATAACCACAAACTAAGTCACTGCAACCACTATAGGTGATACTTGTGCTTCTATGTTTGAAGCACCCATTTCCATGCTCTTCACTTGGTTTTTCCATGTGTCTACTGAAAACACCAACTGCATGTGAAATTTTGAACATTTCCCATCACAATCATCAAAATTCGTACTAGCATATAATACTTGAGACATATAACCCTCTTCTTCTTCATCAGTTAGGACATAAACCTGAAGAAAACATACAATGGAAAGCCAAAGGGATTTAACCGGTTTCACATTATTCACATTGAATTTCCTGAGTATCTTCACCACATATTTCTGTTGTGATAACCAAGCTTAACATATTTCTTGTTTTTGTGTATTTCCATGCCCAAGATTTATTTTTCTGCTCCTAGATCCTTCATATCAAACATCATAACCAACTGAGCCAACTTGTTGATCTCATACATGCTTGCGCTTGCAACAAGCATAACATTTAACACCAAGATAATAAATATACCATAACCACAATGGTTATACTCACTTCTTTTAAAATTTGGCTCACCATGAAGGAATCAAACATCTTGTAACATTTTCCTTGCATGCTTTAGGCCATACAATGATTCCTGAGTTTGCAAACAAATCTTCTATTGTGATTCTAAACTAACCTTTCTGGTTGTTCCAGATACATCCCCTTATCCAAAAAACTCCATGTAAAATAGTTTTAACATCTAATTGTACTAACACAACTAATGATAACACAACCTGAATAGAAAAAATATTTTAACAACTGGTGAGAGACTTTCATGCAAATCAATACCTTCCAAATAACCTTTTGTTTCCAGTCAGGCTTTGGACCTTTCATCTTTTACTATGTTTGATTTTATAAAAGGAGATTCATCAAACACTGCATCATTGTCCATGATGATTCTGTGGATAGTAGGATCCCACAGTCTGCACCCCTTAACATCATCATTGATCCAGATTTGGTTTTCTATTCAATAAGGAAATAAGATGAAATTGTAAAATGCAGCGAAAAACAAGCTTGCTAGAATGGTGGTGGCTTATCTCTCAGAAGAGATGTGACGACTGCATTCATTCTCAAGAATATGACTACAATGAGGCTCTGAAGGCATTTTTACTATAAACAGGAATGTCAAAACCCCTAGAAATCCAAAAACCTAACCCTAGGAGACGAAGCACCAAAAGTCATGTCGGCCCTATTTGAGTAAGTTAGTACATCAACTTCTCAGGGTTGTAACTTTTGCATACGATCTCTGTTTTAGGCACACATTAGCCCATTGGAAAGGTCTAACCGAGAAGATAGATTTTTTAATGGCCCGGGTCAATGCCTCTTACAGTCACCTGGGCCCCAAATCCCCAAAAACATCGTTTAGGGCCTCAAAACAGCCCCGAAAGTTTGGAACCCGAAAAACTGTCGAACAACTGCCAAGGTGGAAAACTGTTTTTTGAGCCAATGGAATAGTTGGGTGGCCACTGATATCCACCTAGATCAATCCTCCATCCTTAGGAAGAAATGGTCTCCATTGTGTTGAGTTACCCCATCAGATGAGGAAATTTCTGCTGAATTTGGCCTCGTGTGAGCCACTTTCCTTAGTGCAGGAGCTGCCCTGCTTTGACGACTCGATAAAGTTGGATCCTTTGTTGTCGAGTGCCCTTGATATGTGTGTCCACAATATGATCACTAGATGCCCATTGCATGTAGTCAGGGTTGAGCTCTATTGGTTTCAACTAATCTTCTCTCTCTGAGGTGTCCAATAATGGCGGGAAATATGGCCGAAGGAGAGCCACGTTGACGATTGGGTGTAGTCCAAGGAAAGAAGGAATGTTGAGATCAAAAGCATTGTCACCCACAGCCTTGGTGATGGTGTAAAACCCATAACAGAATGGGTAGAGCTTTCGATGGGGCCCTGTAATGTGTTCTTTCTGCAAGTGCAACCAAGTTTTATTGCCCACCTGAAACTTATGTGGCACATGATGTTGATCATGGCATTGCTTGTACTTGGCATTAGACTTCTATAAAATATCCTGAACCTATTGGGGGATGTGATGGATCCGCTCAATGAACCAGGTGGCTTTGCCAGCTTCTGGTGGAGTAGGGGATGAGTCAGTTGAGATGGTTGCCAGGGGTAGTGCAACATCCATGGGGCCCAATGGTTGGAATCCCAACCCCACCTAAAAGAGGTTGTGGCCAATCGAGCTATGCAGGGCTTGGTTGTATCTATGCTAGACATAGGGAATACTCTCATCCCATGTGCAGGGGTGTTTTGAATTGTACATGCATCGGATATGTACGATCATCCAATTGACAACCTTAGTTTCGCCAGTTGTTTGGGGGTGGAAGGCAGTTTATTTGGTGAGCTTGGTATCTAGCAGTGACCAAAGGCTCGACCAGGATCTGTTGAGGAACCAACTGTCATGGTCTGAGATAATGGTTTGTGGGATCCAAAAAAATACCCATACTCATTCAAGGAAGAGCTTGGTAGTGGCTTATGTTGTGATGTTCTTCTTCCAGGCAGCTAGAATCACCATATTGGAAAAGCGATCAACAACCAAAAAAACAAAGTCATATCCCCTCTTGGTGGACGAGAGGCCCGACATGTAGTCCATTGAGATGGATTCCCATGACCTGTTAGGAGTAGGCAGAGGGGTGTATAAGCCCTGTTTCTTAGTGGTCGGTTTGGAAATAACGCAAGTGGTCAGGACCTGATATACTTGTCGACATCCTGTCGAAGTTTCATCCAGTAGAAATGTTTCTGCAGCACTGCCACTGTATTTTCAACGCTGAAGTGTCATGCCACTCAACTATAGTGAGATTCCCTAATCAGCTTCACATGCTCGCTTGATGGACCGCAAAGATGACCCAGACGACACAATAGCTCGTCTTGAAGATGGAAATTAGTGACCACTGAGTTGGCACCCAACATTTGGTAGGTGGTGAAGAATTCAGGGTCTGTCTCATAGAGGTGGAGCCATATCGAGGTATTGTGGCCACAAGAGTCTAACACCGTGGTGAGTGTCGTGACCAGAGGTCGACTGAGGGAATAAACAACTCAGTTGGTACTTCTTGTTTTATACTTGATGTTGAGGTGGAATTGCTGTAAGTATGTGAACCATTTCTGATGGTGGTCATTTTTCAATTTTCCTTGGGTATGCATGAACTATAGTGGGTTGTGATTAGTGTGGATGATTGTATCCTTCCAAAGAATGTAATGTCTCCATTGGAGGCAAGCTTGCACAATGGAGTAAATTTCTTTGTTGTAAGTAGGGTACTTACAGATAACATCTGATACTATGATATTCCACAGGGTGGCCATGTTGAGTGAGAACGATGCTCACAACATAGTCTGAATCATCTATCTCAATCTCAAAGGGATGTTGCATGTCTGGTAATGAAATTACTAGGGATGAGCATAAATGCTTCTTCAAGTCATCGAATGATAGTTTTTGGGACATGCCCCACACAAATTTTTCCTTGCCGCCACCCCTGGTTACTTGGTTGAGGGCTCATGCGATATGAGAGAATCCCAACCCGAACCTGTGATAGAAATTGGCTAGGCCCAAGAAGCTCCGAAGTTCAGTGAGTGTGGTTGGGGCTAGCCAGTCATGGATGACCTGGATCTTGGCTGGATCCACATGCACACCATGTGATCAACGATGTAGCCTAAGTAATGGACCCTATCCATGACGAAGGACCATTTTTCCAACTTTGCATATAGTTTGTGTTGTCGCAGGGTGTGCAGAACCTGTTGAATATGCTGCAAGTGTTCCACCCAAGTCTTGTTGTAGATGAGGATGTCATCTAGATACACCACTACAAAAGTATTGTTGAAATGTCGTAGGATATTGTCCATCATCCTCATAAATGTTGTTGGGGCATTTGTCAAACCAAAGGGCATGACCAACCATTCAAAAATACCTTCTTTTGACTTTCAGGTGGTATTCCATACATCTGTCTGTTCTATTTGGACCTGGTGGTAGCCAGACTTTAGATCAATCTTACTGAAGTATTTGGCCCCCATGATTTGATCATGGAGGTCATAGATTCAGGGAATCGGGTATTGGTTTCATACTATGATTTTATTCAGGGCCTGGTAATCAATGCAGAGTTGCCAAGTCCCGTCTTTCTTCTGCACCAGCACAATTGGGCCCCCACAAGGCGATGAGCTAGGCCGGATGTGCCCCTTGTGGAGAAGTTCTTGGATCTGCCTCTTGATCTCATCATTTTCTAAGAGAGAGTGACAGTAGACTGGCCCATTGGGTAGTGGTGTGCCTGGGCTCAGATCAATGGGATGCTTAACCTAGCAGTGCAGAGGTACCCCGGTAGGAGAGGAGACGATATCTGAGTATTCTTCCACAACCTTATCCACTTTCTTCTGTTGTGTGGAGAGATCGGTCGTGAAGGCCCTAGATGTGGCTACGATATTTTTCTCACTCTGAGAGTGAATCACGAATAAGAAAAATTTCTCGGTCTGAGAGATGACCTTCCTGCATTACTTGGCAGAGATCAAGGAAATAGCACTAGGAGGGACTGCCTCAGATATCCTATATAATTTCCTATTCAAAGTAATAATAACACTACGAGGCCTAGACTCATATACAACATGGAATTTCCATAAATAAGGTTGGCCCAAAAGAACATTACAAACTTTGAGAGGATAAACTTCACACAATACCTCGTCTTTGAAAGGCTTGATGTCGTATGACAATTGACATTGTTGGTTGACATGGAGATCGCTTCCTTGGCGGAGCCATCCAATGGTGTAGTTTTGTGGGTGTGGCGTTGTCGGCAGGGCCAGGCACTTGACGACCTCTGCTAAGATGAGGTTCTTATGGATTATGCTATCAACAATGAAGGGTAGCGGGGTTCCTTTTACCCACATCTATGAATGGAAGAGGTGCTCGCCTTCTTCTGGCTCATCTGATTCACCAGGCTGGAGCTTGGTGGTATCAATGGTGGCACTGGGTTCCGCATCAATGATCTGTCTTCCCCTTTCTGGTTCTGATTCAGAGTCAAAACCCACATATGATTTAGAGGATTTCACTTCGGCCACTAGTGACTTCTTTGAGAGACAATCAACAATGTTATGCCAAGGGCTCTTATGGAAGTTGCACCACTTCCTGGTATCTTTCTTTGTCTTTCCGGTGTCCTTATTTGATTGCGGCTTGGACTGGTTGTCTTGATACTGTCCATCTTTGCTATGTCCTTTGTTCTGTGGCTTGGGGCCGCCCTTTCCTGGCTTTTGCTGTGAGGGGTTCCCAGGCCCAAATTGTCATGTCTTTTGTTTGAGCTTCTGCTCGATTTTGACGGCATATCGATAGGTCGTGCCCAAGGACGAGATGTCCAAAAATTTCATTTCGGTCTAGATGTATCTATGTAGAGCACCGCTATACTTGAGAACCAGATGTCTCTCTGAATATTTGATACCCAGCTTGGTGCACAAGGTATGGAAGATATTTATGAACTCTAGCACTACTTGGTCTCTTTCTTTCTGCAGTGTGGTCCATTTGGTATATAAGTCGTCATAACTTCCGATAGGGTAGTATTGTTCCTTAATAACATCCCTGAAGGATTCCTAGGTTGCCACGACTGTAAATAATGAGGGTTCTTCTATTTCCTTTTGCTCACAGAAAGTTTCCCACCAATCTTTGACATGGGGAATGGTTTTGAGGAGCGCAGAAGTAATCTTTTCTCTATTTGAAAAGTTATGGACACAAAAATACCCTTCTAGTAGATTCAATCACTTGTCTACAACATATGCATCTATATGACCTTCAAATATAGGAATATTAAAGTTGATTTGTACCTTGAAGGGGGCAGTGCCTCCGGTCGAGGAAGATGTGTCTCCTATTGGTAGCCACCGAAGGATTTGCGCGAACTATCCATCATCTCATTCCTTTGTTGCATGAGAGCTTCCTCAAGCAACATTTTGAAAGGATCTCATGTCCCATCATCTTTCTTTTCTCCTACCATGAGAGGTCGCTTGGGCGTGCGAGAGCTTTTTTCCTCAAGAGAAACAAGCTCGAGACTCAATTCTTTGTACCCTAACCTCGTTGGGGACATGCATTAAGATGACAAGGAGAAGACCACTCTGATACCACTGATACATATTTAATGAGAAGAATGAAATGAATACATATTATTAAAAGACGTTTAACAAAAAATAACAGAGATACAGTAAAATTAGTTTTCTATTCAATAAGGAAATAAGTTGAAACTATAAAATGTAGCAGAAAACAAGCTTGCTAGAATGGTGGTCACTTATCTCTGAGAAGAGATGTGACAACTGTGCTCATTCGCAAGAATATGATTACAATGAGGATCTAAAGGCCTTTTTACAATAAAAAAGAATGCCAAAAACCCTAGAAATCCAAAAACCTAACCCTAGGAGATGAAGTGCCAAAAGTCACGTGAGCCCCGTTTGGGTAAGTTAGTACATCAACTTCCCGGGGTCATAACTTTTGCATACGATCTCTGTTTTATGCGCACGATAGCCCGTTGGAAAGGTATAATCGAGAAGAGAGATTTTCGAATGGCCCAAGTCAATGCCTTCAATAGTCACTTGGGCCCCAAATCCCCAAAAAAAGGTTGTTTAGAGCCTCAAAATGGCCCTGGAAGTTTGGAACCCGAAAAACTGCTGAAGAACTGTAAAGGTGGAAAACTGTTTTTCGAGTCAGTGGAATAGGTGGGTGGCCACCGATATCCACCTAAATCAATCAACATATCAAATATCTACCTGTTTGATCTAGGTCCTACTTAGAGTGCTGATAAAAAACATAAGCATCACAACCGAATAATTTCACATTTGAGTAATTACCAGATGACATGTTCATACCTCTTCCTGAATCTTCCTGTCTTTTGCAACCGATGGTGACCGAGTTACCAAATAGCTCAACTTCTTTTTTCCACAACCATTGCTGCAACTTGGCATTACTGAACATGCCTATTCGATCCTAGCTTCCTTGCAATACTTTCCAAGTTCCATGGATATGAACCTACCTTCATCATATATTCTCAAACACTTGATTGACCAACCAACACATCAGACTTTCTACAAACCCACCTTTCTAACATGGACACACTGCTCCACCTCGAACTTTTCATTCAAACAACTTTGACCAAATCTGGCCAAACCAACCCAAGTGAACCTTTGTCGTTCACCTCCAGGGACTTTACACTAGAGTCTCAATGCTCCACCTTAACACGGACATTCCCTTGACCAAATCCGATCAAGCTGGCCAAGTAAGCCTTCATCACTTACCTCCAGGCCCATTTAAAATGGATTTCACCAAGCCTTTTATAGACTTCATTACATGCAATCCATGGACACAATACCACAGGCTACCCAAAAAACATAGACCCGAAAAACCACATGCTTTGACCTAAAAACTAGATTTAACTCATTAACTCTTTCACCGAGTCAAGGTTAACCCAGCATACATGCCCCCCCACATATTCAATCTACCTAAATCTATGTATAGAATTTTCATAGGTGACCTGGTAAACCAGGGGTACACATGTCTATCCAGGTCTTACATTCATATGCTCATTTACATGCAATCAATTATTGTTACAATTCCAAAGTAAATATATGTTTTTTTTCCCATGGTGACTCAACCATCACCACCTTGGACCTTCTATGTGAACACGGGTGGTGAGACACAATAGACAGAAAAAAAATTGAATTTTCTTCTTTTGTGGAGTCCTCTTTGGATGCTTGTTGTCTTTTCCAACAATCCTTCTTGAGATGCCTAGATTTTCCATAGAACCAACATTTTCCCTTACCCTTACTGTCTTTTGACTTAGATTTGGATGTACCTTTTTTATCGTTCCCTCCTTCTGTAGATCGACCTATGACCTCCATTGCTTCTGTTGTTGAGGTTTCCTTACTAGATCTTTTCCTCATCTCCTCAAACAACAAAGCTCCCACAACAGTGTCATAATCAATGGCATCTGTTGAGATGAACCACATAGATGTGACCAAGTGATCCCAAGACTTAGGAAACGAACAAAATAGCGTAATCGCCTTGTCCTCATCTTTGTACGTTATGTCCATACTAGATAATTGACAAATCAGAGTATTTAAAACATTCAAGTGATCAACAATTTGTGTTCATCTTCCTAATACAAACGAATGGTATTGAGGACTCTTGCATCCAGATCTTCCCAATCCTCGTTTGTCATGCTTGTCTTTATCTTTCGAGCCAACGCCTTTTGGAATCCTTGTTGCACAAGAAAATCCCGCATCTTGAGCTTCCACAGCGCAAAGCTATTCTTGCCACTAAATTTATCCACCTCAAACTTAAAACTTTGTACTTTCGCCATGAACAAAAAATTCCAAAACCACTGCTTATAAAACCAAGCCTTAATATAGAGGAATTTTCTTACTCAAAGTTGAACCTCAAACCTCAAAAAAATATTAGTTAAAAGATTTTAAAGAAAATATTTTGTACGTCAAAACCTTTTACCAAATCATAAAGGGTCCACCTCTTACCTTGTAATAAAAAAGGGTGATACTCTTCAAATAATTCCACCCACTCAAAAAAAGAAACAATCCTCCATAAAATATTATAACATACTCCATCCATTAATTTACCATGGCCATCCTCTTACCAAAGCGATCCTCTTATTATCCATGCATAAAAAAAAACATCCACTTTCATAATACCTTGAGTTTTGTGCATGCATGCAACACATGAATTGATCTCTTGTAGTGCTTAGATCGAATCTGCCATGTGCAGGTTTAGTAAGAGGCACTCTCACACACTAGATTTCATCTAATGGATTTCTTGAACTTATGCAGATCTGTTCGGCTTGGCTCACCTGCTTTGATACCACGTGTTGGGTAGTAGAAGCAAAACAGAGCAACTACAAAGAATAAAACTGAGAAGAACAAATCAAACACAATAGTGATCACACAATTGACACAATGATTTATGTGGAAACCCAATGCAGGAAAAAAACACTGGGAAATGATAGTCGATATTCTTATTATTCAAGGGACAATTACAATAGCCAGCACAGACATACAACCATCCTCTCCTCACAGACACACTATACTCCACAATATTGTGTCTTTCTCACACACTCTACTACACATTGCTCATTGCTCACTTCACCTCTATGGGTATGCTTGTATATATAACATCTCTCAAACAACGAGACTAACTGATTATAATTAGTTCCACCAGTTACACAATTGGTTCACAAAAGAGTGCATGCATGCACATTCTAAATATAGTTGCATGCATTTTCATGTTGGGAAATTAGTTGGCATGTTTCCATCAACTCTAACTTCCAACATAGTTCCAACCATCTTTAAGACAAATTTACCCAAAAATACTAGATAATTTAAATACTATTTATTTATCTCCCCCTAAAAACATCATCCTAGCTTCCACTCCTAGACCCACGAGTGGCCTTCGACTCTTCTTCATGGGGCAGATATGTAGGATTTCATATCCTAAAAGTCTTATCCTCTCAATTATTGTCTATTCAAAATTCAAACATAGTGTTTTCAAAGATTTAAAGATGAAGATGTTTTCTTATGATTATAAAAAAATCACACTCTATTAACAGGTTAACCTATTTTTAAATCATTAAAATATATATTTAATTTGTTTTTATACTTTTATTTAAAGATTAAATAATGTATATCTAATCTGTTTAAAAACTAATAGAAATTAAATACATTTATGCTATTAATATTTAATAAAAATTAAACCCATTTATGTTATAAAAATATTAATAATCTATACTTGAAACATACAAATATACAAAACATTTATATGTGGTTAAAAATGAATCAAGTTTCTATAAAGTAAATGAAATCTCTCATATAGCATAACAACGATTGTTATATGGTTTTGGCATAGCAACGATTGTTTTATGGTTTTTGGCATAGCAGGAGATGGAAATGACGATATTTCTATTCTTCTTTTATTCGATTATCCTTCGCATCCCTTTTGTGTTCTCATCTCATCCTCACCATCCTCATCTCAACAATGCTTCTGATCATGAGGCTCTGCTAGGATTCATGTCTGCAATTACTCCTTATCCACTTTCCACTACTTGGAAACCAAATGTTTCCTTCTGCAACTGGACAAGCATCACATGCAGTCGTCACAGACAAAGAGTGGTTTCTCTCAATCTTGATAGCATGGGATTACAAGGTACTATCTCTCCTCTTCTCAGCAATCTCTCCTTTCTTAGAGTTCTCGACCTTCACAATAACAGTTTCCACGGTCACATTCCCTATCAATTGGGAACCCTCTTTCGCTTAAAGATGCTTCGCCTATCTCGTAATGAGCTCCAAGGTTCTATTCCGCCCACTCTTGGTGGCTGCCACAGTTTACAGAACTTGACTCTATCCTTTAACAATCTCACAGGAAACATTCCCTCAGAAATATGTGTTCTCCCCAAGTTACTATTCATTACCTTACAAGTCATTTTTAAAGGTCATCTTACCATTTTCCCTATAACATTTTTTCTAGGATAATTCAAATAGTGGAAATTGGAGGCCATTGATAAGGAATAGCAAGGTACCTATGGTAAAAATTTCATCTTCCGGTCCATTGTAATTTTGGAGATACATTCTATGGAAGATATGGTTTTTGACTAGTCCTAAAAATAGTCTCAAACATGTGTTCTGAGTAAAAAGATCATAACTTCTTCATAGAGAATCCAAATCTCATGATACAAATTGCATTAGAAAGAGTACACTCTGTAGTAGTTTTTCGTGCGAGTTTCAAAATCAGATATCAAATATTGAGCATGTGGCATGTTGTTCAAGTTCACTCTCTAGAATAGGCCAGAATTCAGGAAGTTCTGACACTTTCACTATAACTTTTGTTATGGGATGTTTCTAACCCTGAAATTTTGAGGAGATCAAGGAAATATCTTAGAGTATCTATGGTTAAAGTTTCAAACATTGGTTCGTAAAAATTTCAGAGATATGCTCTGTGGAAGTCAGAGTTCATGAATGGTCCTGAAATATGTTTCAAACAAGTCAGCCTGGAATTTTTGTTATAACTTATTTTCTCGGACTTTGCAGACTTTGAATTTTTCAGAGATTTGATAATACGTACAAAAATACCTCATATAGAAATTTCATAATCAGAAATGGAAAATTGAGCTCGTGGTGAATCTTACAAGTTTGCAGATTTGAGGTACAATTTGTATGCAGATTTGAGAAGTGATGTTGGGGTTTGTATTTGGACCCAGTTTCTAACTGGACCCAAGTTGATGATGTTGATGTATCAGCTGTATTGGATCTAGTTTTGATGATGATGATATATCAATGTTAATGAAAGTGATTGGTTGAGTCTACACTTATATTTAAGGGCGACATGGTGGTGCAAGGCAAGAGATCAAAGTCTCCTTTAGGTTGGTTCATGAGAAACAAGGGTGGAATGAAGGGGAAAGGAAAGGGGGTCGTAGCCTCCTTCCGGTTG
>ML798948.1:302684-348674 GCA_009831015.1 Picea engelmannii | reverse complement strand
AAAGAATATAACACATACCCAACAAATGGAAGCATAATACATTGCTGCGTGTTCTTCCAGCTGCGAAGCTATATGGTTTCTTAAGTTATTGAATGGTCTATTCGATCTAGAGATGGAGGCAACCATGATCCTATGTGACAACTAGAGCTGCATAAATACGACAAAGAATCCTTTATTCCATGATAAGTCGAAGCACATAGAGATCCGATATCATTACATCTGTGACATGGTGCAGAGAGGATCCATAAAGCTCCAATACGTTAGCACAGATGAACAGGTTGCCGATGTGTTGACCAAGACTCTATCTCGTGTAAGGTTTGAGCACTTTCGAGATAATCTTGGTATAGTCTGAAAGGACCTTCCTCGAAAGGGGGAGTAGTGTTGTGATGAGATATATCTAGTACTGCGCTTCCAGCCTCACCGATGTGACGTAAAGATAGTCTAGTTGTTGTGTTGAGATGTGCCTAGTACTGTGCTTCCATCTTAACCGCTGTGACGTAAATCAAGTCTAGTTGTTGTGTTGATATGTGCCTAGTACTGTGCTTCCAACTTAACCATTGTGACGTAAAGCAAGTCTAGTTGTTGTGTTGATATGTGCCTAGAACTGTGCTTCCAGCTTAACCGCTGTGACATAAAGCAAGTCTAGTTGTTGTGTTGAGATGTGCCTAGTACTGTGCTTCCATCTTAACCGTTGTGACGTAAAGCAAGTCTAGTTGCTGTGTTGAGATATGTCTAGCACTGTGCTTCCAGCTTTAATTTTTGTGATGTAAAGCCAGTCTAGTACCTTTCTTCCAGCTTTATAGCTGTGATGAAAAGCAAGATGAGTACTGTGCTTCCAGCTTGATTGTTGTGACGAAAAGAAAGATGAGTACTGTGCTTCTAGCATGATAGCTGTGACGTAAATCCAATCCAGTATATTGCTTCCAGCTTGATTGTTGTGACGAAAAGAAAGACAAGTACTATGCTTCCATCTTGATAGCTATGACGTAAAGCCAGTCTAGTATTGTGATTACAACTTAATTGTTGTATAGTGTGCCAACCTCGTGCTGTGATGATGTGCCAACCTCATGCTGTGATGATGAGCCAGCCTCATGCTGTGATGATATGACCAACCTCGTGTTGTGGCGATGATGTATTAGTTTTATACTAATCCATATTGATGCAGTTGATGATTTCATTCCCTTGAGAACGACGATGCTGCATGAGAAAAACTTCCGATGATTTATAGATACCCTAGTCAATGTTCCAAGATGATATTGATGATGTTGTCCTCTCACCCACCTGATGCTGTTAATGATGTTGTCCTCTCTCTCGCCTGATGATGTTGAAGAATAAACTTCTTGTTAAGGGGGAGTGTTGAAATAATGTAACTACAACGTGTATTCCAATTATTATTGTGGAATTATTCATTAGATCAATCTCTTATTGTGGATTGATCATGTCGACTATTGTAAAAGACCAAATCCCCTTTTGCGGATTGGTAAAAACATAATTGTAATTGGCAGAATAAGAAGTCGGCCCCATAATATATTAAAGAGGCCAAAAAATATATTAAAGGTGGTTATAACCACCCAGATTGAGAAGTCCGACCTGCCAGTGAAGAGACACTTCCACATGTGCCAGAATTGTATAAATAAGGAGGCTAGCACCTCACTTAGACACACACTCACTTGTTCATTGAGAGACAAGTTTTAGAGTTGCAGTTGGAGAAGAGAGAGAGAGAGAGAGAGAGGCACATTCTTGGGAGAGGAATTTCTGTATTTGTTTGAGTTATCTATGACATTGTATTGGCTATCTATAATAAGGAAGTTTTGCTGGGTTTTCTCCCCCATGAGGGTTTCCTAGGATAAATGATGTGTCTCTTGTGATTGTGTATTTCTCAGTGATCCTATCTTATGCTATTGTTATCTAGTGAAATGCAATGAACTCTAATAATAGCTTAAACCTTAACATGAGGGGACCTGGGAAGGTGTCAGAATGAAACTAGAAGCAACATTGTACCCAGGAGGAGTAAAAACTCCAGAATCTCTGGATGGAACCTAGGTAGGAATAGGGATAGAAGTATTTAAAGCATTGTACCCATGAGGAAGAGATGGGACATGTTTAGACGAAAGTGGTGTACCAATGGGAGCTTGGGTAACCACTGTATTCCCAATGGGAATAGTCGTAGCTAGTGGGACCATTGTGGAATGGGCCATATGAAGAGGAATGGTCAAGATAGGACCAACGGACTGTGTGTCTGAACCAACAAAGAGATAACAAGTTGTACTATCAAAGTGATCTATAGGTATCGTGTAGGTAGCAAACGTTTCAGGCAGTTCAGAGACGATAGGTATATCAACACTTGCCCCTGAGCCGTAAAGGTCCCGCATTGTAGCTGGGGTTCGAAAGATGTCAGTGGTCCAAAATGGATCCTCATTTTTCGGGTCGGTAAGAGGTCTGGTTAGTATTCTAGAAGTGTCAAAAACCAGTTCTCGAAGGAATTCAGTTGGAGAATATGTCTCTCATATATAGGAGGTATTCAGAAAGCGTATAGAGAATCATAAACAATTAGGAAATTTTCTAAAGAGTCAGTTCTTTCCGCTTGTGAAGGTATGTTATCCTGGACCTCACTCTGTTGAGGAGAGCCCTCCGGTGTATTAGTAGGCAAGGGTTGAGAACCTTCCGGATCTTCCGGGGGTAGTCCTTGCATCCTATGTGAACGACGTGGAGGGTCAATGTTGGCTGAACCAAATATTTTATGGAAAAAATCTGTGGCCAACTATAGAAACAAACAACACTCGCTAACAAAATCTAGGAATCAAACCAAGAAAACAAAACCTTCTTATTTAGAAGTCACTAGTTGGTGATGAAATCCAACGGCGTGAATTCAAGACAAGAAGGGGCTAGGATAGAGCGAGTGGAAAAGTTACATTGACGACCTTCTTAACAGACTTACACCCTGGTGCAAGCTCCCACACATAATCGTGGGTATACCCTCCAAGGAGCTCGAGTGAGTTTGGCCAACGTCGATTCCAGGTACTGTGAAGACTTTCCCCTCCACAGTCACCTCGTGTAAGACCCTAAGAAGATAGACAACTAAGGCTACCAAGAACAACACTGATGCATGGGGAAACAATCGACAATCCAATCCACGTGCAAAGGAAGGGTATCTAGCCCAAAGTCAACTTGAGAGGCTTCCACTCATCATTGTGGGTATACCATTCAAGCGACCCCAATAATACACGCAATATCTACACCGAGACCAACAAAGCAGGGTGAGTAACTCTGACAGTCTCAATGCAACCTCAGGTTTGACCCTTGTGTGAGAAGGGCTTCCCAGGACAAAATGTTGCAAATGGACTTAAACACTCCCTATCACAAGATGCTATTGTATGTTTTATTCTTTGAAGAGTGTGTCTCACAGCCTATTCCAAAGCTCTAGCCTAGCTAATGTTGGTGTAAAAGATCCCTAGAAAATGAAAATTACTAATTGAGTTTTATATTTCGCAATGTTTTTAGAGGCTGTTGTTTACTCAAGAGGGAGATGGGAATGAAACCAATGTTGTGTAAGACCTTGTCCCAATAATATACAAATATAAATGAATGATGCAAACTTTCACTCAATGAACTCTATCTACAACAAGGAGAAGGTATTTTTCCGGAATGATGTAAGCTATGAAATGTACTTTCTTTTTCTTGAATGAACACAATTGCAAACAACCATAAACAATGATATTTCTCAAATTTTTCTTCTTTTAAATGCAAAAAACTTTCTTATGTATGCTTACTTAAAAGAATAAGTGACCTTAAGTCTTCCTTTCCAAAACCAAAACAGGGATATAGTGAAGAAAGGACATGTAATCAAAGAAAATTGATACACTCAACAACCACCCAAATCAAACTTTCAATGAAGATAAAAGTAAAAATGACAAGAAAGTGTTTCATCAAATGTAAATGAAAAATGACTTTCCAGTCAACAAGCATTCCAGAAAACGTAATCAATCCAAAACTTTAAATCCAATCAAAAGACTTTTAACCAATCAAGCAATCAGATGTGAAATTAGAGATTATATCCTTGTTGATAAAAATCAAAAGTTAAAACTGGAAAAAAATGATTAAGAAAGGTGTTCGATCTCCGAAAACCAATCGAAAACAAGTTTCAAACTCAGAAATCAGTCACATACTGGCATTAAAATTTCTTCTCAACTGGTTAAAGAAAAACTAGGTATCAAAAGATGACAGGACCCAAACCAAAAAATTTTATAGATGCCGCCGCAACCTAGCAGTAGATTACAGTGCGGAAATCAAAGGTTTCCACAGGCTAGCTGTGGATAGGTCACAAAAAGTACGCTCTAGGAAAAACAATTAGGGTGCGGAAATCAAAAGTTTCTGCAGGCTGTGAATGGGTACAGTGCGGAAGTGTCTGTAAACAAAAGGAATTTGGAAAGAGGTCAAAGGGTTTAAGTGGAATTTCAAATCCAGAGGCTCTGGATGGATTCCCCACAGACTCAGAGACTGAAATAAAGTGAAGAAAGGTAGGCTAAAAGAAAATGGCCAACAAAAAACCATAAACAAGTTGTATCCCCAGTGGAGTCACCAATTTCATTATTGGATAAATTGGTGAATGGAGACATAAAATAATCTCTCTAGATCCACCTGGATCTAGAACAAAACAAGACAGGACATGATGCTTTCCCTAAGTTACTATCATTGAATTTACTACCAAAGAAGGAATGGATGACATACCTTTAGATATCACTTCCTTATATATTTGTTGTCCCTGCTTCGCCCCAATGCTCTTATGAGATCGGATCTGCAATGACACAAACCAACCAAAGTGAAATAAACAATAATAGATTCAATGAAAACCTAAACAAGTGATCAATGAGTCATGTAATAAAATGATAATGATTTTATGGGAAAGAAACATGTCACTTTATTATACTAAGTAAAAGTGGAAGATACAACCAAATTTCCTTGATGTTGCAAGTTCCCTTTCAGTGGTCCTTTGTTCCAACACACACATACACTTTCTTTGAATTTGTATGAAGATGGTCCACAAAATCTTGATGGACAAATGGAGACCTCAAGCATCAGTTGCAACATGATCATTCACACAGTCTTCAGCCTATTCTTTCAACAATTCTTTGCTCAATCTTGCTTAACCCTTTCCATGAGAAACCTGTGCTTATATAGGAGAAGGTGAAGTGGTTAAAAGGATGAGGACGATCCCACCAAATCAGAGAAGCCAGTAGAATCACAACCATACAGATGCCACCTCACATTCTATAAGATTCTCCTTCTATAATCTTCATGAACTTCTTCATTTCTTTAGCTTCAAATGCCGCCGCACCCTGCCTATACAACAGCCTATGGAAACCCCGCGAGCCAGGTATAGAGCAGCCTGCAGAAACCAAGGATTTCCGCACTATGTACTACTGTTAGATTGCGACATCATTCTAAAAACATGCCTTGTAGAGGAAGAACTCAATCATTTTTCTCATGTAAAAGATTGTTTTGAGAGCCCAAACACATGTTTGTAGAATGATCATCAGAGTGACCAAAATAATGTGTAACAACCTATGGCATAACACATGCATTCATGGGGTATTAAAGAATACTTGTAATTTTATTTCTATTTTCACCAAATATTCTAAGTACCATTTTCAACCAACTCCCTATTTTCACCAAATATTCTAAGTACCATTTTTTTGGCGACATTTTTTACACCTCTTATTATTTCTACCCCTAGTATGTTGGTCTTAGTAATTGATATATTTTTTTTCTAGGTAAGACATCTTAAAAAAAAACCCCAAACACTTCTCATTTTAAGGATGGTACCTAAAGTAAATTGTAGATTCTTTAGTGCACAAGGCCAGGTCAACAACACGGTTCAAAATCATTACAACAATTCACTTGTTAATATCTCAACATGTCACTTGTTAGACCCAATTGAAAAAATCCAATATTTTACATGTGTATCTAACATTTACTCTAGAACATGTTGTTTATCATGATATATTACTTTAGATTTCATTAAAAACCATTAGACATGTTGCTTAAAAATTAAAAGAACAATTCATCTTTAGATCCCTCTATTATGAAGTCCAAGGTCATTTTCATTGTTTGTTTAAAGAATTTCATGGTTCATTGAAAATTTTGATAAGGTACAAGGACTAGAGATGTATCACCATTATCCTTCATGAAATGCTTCACTTCCATTAAAAAAGTTCACAACTTGGTATATATCTTCAAATTGTTGATTCTCCTCCCCCCTAAAATAAAAAAATTGGTTGGTAGAAGCCCCCCTATATAAATACCCCTTTAATTAAAAAAAAACATTTCCATCTTAATACCATATATTTAATTAATTTTAAGTTGTTTTAAATTCCCAATATGAACCCACATTCTATGATATTGGTTTACTAGTGAATCCCCCGTGCATAATAGACACAAGGAAAAAATTTCCATGACATTTTTATGAGACATTAAATGGTATATTTTCTTATTTGTTTTCTAACATATTATCATATTAACAATGAATGGGCACTATTTTGAAAAATAACAACTACTATAGAGTGGGAAGGAATGGTTATTCATTTATTTGGTAGAAGGCTATGAAAAAATGGAGGAAAATAATTGTAGCACTTATGCACAGACTAGAGTTTGGGTTGAAGGTTGTGGCATAGAGGATTGTGTGAAGTGTTTGTAGATTTTAACCTTGTACAATATTTTACTGCAAACATATTTTCAATAAAAGAATATAAAATATACAATGGAAAATACACACATTACACATTGATTTTTCCCCGGGAAACCCAAGCTGGGAAAACCAACATATTCTATATTCATTCACTTCATACATTGTTTACAATAAAATATACATATAGGAGCCAACGACATCCAAAAACCTATTCCAATGACCTATATTAGTCAACAACCCTAATTCCTTAACCAAAAATAGAAAACCATTGGTGAAAAACCATGTGCCAAAAGTCGCCCAAAAACAGACACGAAAATCGGTAAAAATAATAATTTCAAGGACGTTGCCCCCAAATCCATGTGTAGGGGGGCTCCCGCCCCCCTGTAAACCCTCTGTATAGGGGGGCTCCACCCTCCTGTGACCCCCTTAGAAAGGGGCACTACTCCCCCCTCTTACCCACGCTCGGTGCAACATAGACACCATTTCTAGTCTTGCAAAGAATATAACACATATCAAACAAAACTCATGTATTATAGCCACATAAAGTTAGTGAACTCATGAGGGATTTTGCTCTATATCTATGACACATTATTCCATCCATGCCAACATAAGTTTTCAAAACTAATTCTTAATTTGGTGTTGGTGCAAGCTACTTATGGCTTCAAATGGTATCATATGGGTGACCTATATTTTTTTTATGAATTGAATTAGTTTGTATTGAAAATATGCAAGTAAATAAAAAAAAACCATTGTAATGTGATTGGAAGAGACATTTGATTGTCAAAGAATCAACAAAAAAAGATGAAAAACATTGGGATGTGCATGTATATATGTTTCCTCGGATAGAAAATCATTGTTTTAGTGGAGTGAATTCAACAAAGATGGTCACAAGGTGTTTTCCATCCTATTCAACGTACCATCGAATTTAAATCTATTGAAAAGTATTGAAGTGAAGGAGTTCATAGTTTTTGTTGAAAGGTATTGGGTATTTTTGTATTATTATATTTTAACTTACCTTTTGAAAATCAAATTATATATTCATCCACTTTATCATTGTTGTAGCAGTTTTGTATCATTATTTATACAATTCCATATGAAGCATTTATTGAATTTACCTTCAAATTTCTATTAAACACTTGGTCGTTCATTTTTATTACTTTCCTCCCTCCATTTTCCAATTACATAGCCCTAGTTGATGTTTTTTTATTTTTATTTTTGGTTTCTATTGTGATAGACATTTAAGATAAAGTTTTCTTAATTGACTTTCATTTTCTAGTTCACACAATCCTCTCTGTCATAGCCTTCTAATCAAAATATGGTCCACATGCAATCCCTACAAGTACTTTCAGTTTACATTTCCATGATCTACAAGTATTTGAATAAGTTAGACACATAATTATACTCAAAATGAAACCACATAACATCTCACCAATGGGTATTTTCTAAAGGAATAAAGAACTTCCAAACATTTTCCTCTTATGACCAAATTATTTGGACACTTGTAGCATTCTTTCTACTCTTTGGTGATTATTATTTTGATAACGATCCTTGTTTTTTTTTATGATGATAATATGTCAGAAAATAAATAATAAAATATACCATTTAATCTCTCATGAATGTGTCTTGGGCCTTAAACAAGAATGGGTCTCGTGCCATAACTAGGATTGGTTATGGAGCCCTAAGCAAGAATATGTATTGGGCCATAACCAAGAATGTTTCTTGGGGCACTTAACCATGGTCAAGGGATGGAAACAACAACCTCAAGGCCTTAACATAGCTTCTCAAGCTCAAGCACCATGAATGCATCCTCAAACCACCAGATAAGACCATTATAAGGTATCTTTGGCCTACTATAGGGATATGGGAAACATGATTAACCACAACACATGCCCTAAATATGAGTGTCTCAAGCCCACAACAAGAATGGTTATTAGGGCCATGGTTGGGGTTCTTTAGCATAGGAGTGGAATACAAGAACTATGAGTAGGTTTTGTGTAGTAGAAACAAGTCTTAAGGATTAAACGTGATTAGGGGAAAACAAGGGTCTTAAGCCCTAAATGAATCTTCTTGAGCTTAAGTTCCATGGTTGGGGGGGATAATATTTGGGACTTAGGCTCTAAATGTACCTTCTTGGTTCAATTTCCATGAACAACACTTGAAAACCACCACATAGGCCCTCTCTCGGGGATATTTGGCATCAGAGTTAGATATGAATGCCATTAGGATGTTTTGTGCACTGAGGATGGGTTGTGAGGCCTTAACTATGGAAGAGGAAGGAAAACAAGTTCCTTGAGATATTTTTGAATATTCTTGTGCTCAAGAGACTTGAGTGAGTCTTTGAACCAACACATGAGTCCTTTGTAGGTCTCCAAGTAAGATACATGTTCCATGAGTAGGTTTCATTCACTGAAAATGGGTCTCGGCACCTAAACATTCCCAAGGAGGGAAACATGAGCCTTAATCCCTAATTGAACCTTATGAAGATTAAGCACCATGAAAAACACTTATAAACATGAATATTGAGCCTTGAGTGAGTCTTTGAACCAACACATGAGTCATTTGTAGGTTTCCAAGGAAGATACATGTGCCATGAGTAGGTTTCATTAATTGAAAATGGGTCTCCACACCTAAACATTCCTAAGGAGGGAAACACAAGCCTTAATCCCTAATTAAACCTTTTGAAGATTAAGCACCATGAACAACACTAAAAAACTATGACATAATCCCTCACTGGAGGGTATTTATCCTAGGAGTTGGATGCAGGTGCCATTAAGATATTTTTTTCACTATGGAAGGGTATCATAGCCTTGACCATGGTAATGGTAGGGAAGCAACAACTTCATTCCCTTGACTATGGTCAAGGGAGAGAAACATCAACCTAAGGCTTAAGTGCTATGCATGCATCCCAATATCACCACATGAGACCATGGATGGGTTGCAAGGCCTTGACCATCATCAAATAGTGAAAACACATGGATTAGGATCTTATTGAAGCTTCTTTCTCTCAAGAGCCTTGAACAAGTCCTAGAGATAACCCATATGAACTTTTGTGAGGGGAAATTTGAACTATAACATGAGCTTCCTAAGGAAAATAATAAAATAATAGTTAAAATGATAAAATAAGAGTTATGAATTTTGAAAGGGAAAGAAAGAAAACTACTTTTGTAATCATATTTTCGACTCATCTCCTTAAGGTTTAATCGGATTTCAAGTGCATACATTCATTGGGTGCATAATTAAATTCCACAACCAACAACTACCTACTTTCTAAACTTTTGATAGACCCATAATGAGATAAACTAAAAATACAAGTACCCAAAGTTGATACTCGTTAGATGCATAATTTAATTATGCATCCAATGAGTGCCTACACTTGAAATTTGAGTAAACCTATAAGGAGATAAGTAAAGAATATGATTAAAATAAGTCGTTTTCTTCCTTTCCCTCCAAAAAATCTACCCTTATGGTTGACATCATCATCTTGAATCCTATTGGTTCTTTTAAAGTTGATTTTGATAGAATATTTTTTGTTTTGAGGCCTATATTTTACCTTAAAATTCCGCTAATGGTGGGGGTCTTTGGTCTTTGAACTTGGAATACATGCACCATGAGTAAGTTTTGTACATTGGAAATATGTGTCGAGGCATAAACATGGATAGGCGAGAAACACTAGCCTTAATCCCTAAATGAACCTTCTTGATATCAATCACCATGAACAACACCTAGAACCATGCCATGAGCCATCTCTAGGGACTATTTGACATTCAAGTTGAATATGGGAACCATTATGAGGTTTAGGGCATCGCAAATGGATCTTGGGTCCTTGACCATAGTAGAGTAAGCCAGAAACAATACTGTTTGGCCCTAAATATTGATTCTTAGGCTCAAGCACCATGAAAAAGTCCTCAAACCACCACATTTGACCTCTGTTGGTTATCAATTTCCTCCAAGGGTGCTATGGGTGCCATGACTAGGTTAGTTGTGAACCCAGAATGGGTATCTATGTCTAACCAAGTTCATGGAAGGAAAACATGGGCCTTGTGATTCGGATTTAGGAGAGGAACGAACTGATTATAGATTGAGTACAATAAAAACAAAGATATGTAGAATAACACAAATATTCAGTGAAAATTATTTTCTATTAAATAAATGAAATAAGCTGAAACTGTAAAACTGCAGAACTGAAACACTTTCTCGAATGGTGGTAGCTATCTTTAAGAAGAGATGTGGTTGCTATGCACATTCGTTTGAGAAGAATGATTACAATGAGGCTCCAGAGGCCTTTTTTATATTACTCATGAATTCCAAAACCCTAGACATCAAAAAACCTAACCCTAGAAGGTGAAACACTAAAAGTCATGTGGGCTCCTATGGGTAAGTTGGCACCTCAAATTCTTGGGGTCGTAACTTTTTCATACGACCTTTGTTTTAGGTGCGTGATAGCTCGTTGGAAAGGTATTTAAGAGAGATACATTTTCTCCATCAAATTCTGACTTCATTTATATATTTACTATGGCGAGCCAAAAAAACAATGTTTAGGGCCCCAAAACTGCCTTGGAAGTACAACAATATGTGATGACATGAAAAAATACAAAATAAGACATTTGGATTAGGCGAGAGGCCATTAGTATCCACATGGAGGATGTGTAGGTATTTAGACAACCCCAAAAGTGTAGAATGCATGATTACAAAGAAGTACATAAAAACGTGTTGAACAAAAAAATGGACAAGATGAGCCAGCTAGAATAGGTCGGTGGCCACCAATATCCACCTGGCTCAATCCTCCCCCCTTAGGAAGCAATGGTCTCCATTACGTTGAGTTCCCCCATCATGTGAGGAAAATTCTACTGGATTTGGCCTCGGGTGAGCCACTTGCCTTAGTGTAGGAGTTGCGCTACCTTGACAACCCGATAAAGCTGGATCCTCTACTAGCGAGTGCCCTTGATCTGTGTGTCCACTAGCTGATCAGTGGATGCTTGTTCCATACATTCAGGGTTGAGCTTTGTTGGTGTCAGTTTTTCTACGATCTCTGAGGTGTCCAATAATGGTGTGAGTACCATAAAATCCCTTGGCACAACACTGGAGAATGTCGCTCCTAGCAATCACTCATGGTCGAGCCGAAGGCTTTCGAGTCGAAAGGCGATTTTGATTCCGAATCAAATTCCGAAGGAGGGAAGTAGATTATCAATGCTAAACCCAGTGCCACTATCACTACCACCAAAATATGGCCAAGCGAACCAGAAGAACCAAAGAAAGGGGAATGCCTCTTTCACTCACATATGCGGGTAAAGGGGGCTCCGCTTCATTTCATTGTCGATAGCGACAATCGAACGAACTTGATTTAAACAGAGGTCATCAAGCGACTGGACCTGCCAAAAACACTGCACCTGCAACCCTACACCATCGGCTGGCTTCACCAAGGAAGAGATCTCCGTGTCAGCCAACAATGTCATCTACCATACGAAATCAAGCCTTTCAAAGATGAGGTATTATGTGATATTTTTCCCCTTGAAGTTTTTGATGTTCTTTTAGGACAACCATATTTGTGGAAGCATCATGTTGTGTATGAGTCTAGACCCCACAATGTTATTATTACTTTGGATAGACAATTGTACATGTTACCAGAGGTAGCGCCGCCTACCGTTATTTCTTTAGTCTCTGTTAAGCAATGCAATAAGGTCATTTCACAGACCGAGAAGTTTGTCTTCTTTGTGATCCGTGCTCACAGTAAGAAGAAGGTCGCCGCCACATTTGTGGCCTCTACACAGAGCCTCTCTTTGCAACAGAAGCAAGTGGATGGGATCGTGGAAGAATACAGAGACATCCTCTCCTCACCCACCGGGGTACCGATGCACTGCCAAGTCAAGCATCCAATTGATCTGACCTTGTTCCCTAAATGACACTTCTTAGGCTTAATTTCCATGAAAAACACATGCAATCCACAAAACATTCCCTCTCTTGGGGATATTTCGACTATGAGTGGTTTACCAAGGGACATTATGATATTTTCAATAATATTGATGGGTCTTTGGGTCTTAATAGTGTTCAGTGAAGGATACCAAGGGTCTTGTGATCTAACAAAGCTTCACATGTTCAAGCATTGTGAACATGCATTGAAACACCACATAAGACCCTTCTATAAGATCTTTGACCTATAAGTGGGATATGGTTGTCATTAATTGGTTTTGGATAGTAGTGATGGGTCTATGGGCCTAGATCATGGTTAAAAAGAAAAACAATGGCCTTGCATAGGAAAATGAACCTTATAGGCTTCAAGCACCATGAACAAGTCTTGCAACCATGACACATGACATCTCTATAGGGTCTTTCACCTTTGAGTGGTATTCCAAGCGTCATTGGGTGGTTTTGCACAAAGTGGGCGGGTCTAGGGGCCTTACTATGCACAAGAGAAAAAAACTAGTCATCTTCCCCTAAAAGAAGGTTTTTGTGCTAAGGATTTCCTTTTGAAATATGAAGATGATGAAGTTTACATGGTTTTTATTTTATGTAAATACAACATGCACATGTTTTCTATTTTTCATATAGATATATAAGTCTTTTGTTCTTGGCATAACTTTTTATTGCCTCAACCATATGAATAACAATTTATATGGTGCATAAGTATAGACTAGGACCTACACTAAAAAAACTGATTATGTTGATACCCTCAAACCTAGTCTTAATGTTTGATGTGATAATTTCAGATCTTCACTAACTTTATTATTTTAGAAAAAGTATAAAATGAACATTAAATTATATAAACAAATAGTGGCACATAAGAATTAACTCTTATATACCACTATACAAATTTGTTTAAATAAATTTTTTCATTTAGATATTAAACTAATGATGAACATATGCATTATATTATAGAGGAAAAGTATCATACCATTATTAAAAGGATATGATTTTTTTCGTAAATTATATAATTTTTTCATAAATAAAAACTATACATTTGAAAAATTAATTGAATTTCCTACATTTCATATTTTTACACCATATCCTAATAATTTAATAATCTATTCTATTTAATCTATCTTCCATTCATATTCCAAAATTAAATCACATTATTATTTCTTAATTTCATTGTAAAAAATATTCCAAAATCAAATTACATTATTCTTTCTTTCTCCACTCCATTGTTGGAGATCAGCTCAACACAGAATATACATATACATATGCAAGATAGTAATGGAGATCAGCTCAACACAGAATATACATATACATATGCAAGATAGTAACATAGGATTCCATGCCAGCAAAGTTATTGGTTGTCAAATAGTAACCTTATATCCTCCTTATTCTTATATGCGTTCAAATTTGTTGGCATATGTTCACAAAATTCAAAACATGGTCTCTTCATGAAATGGTCTCCACTTACCATTCAACTTAAAATAGGGCCCTCCATGGGCAAGGGAGGCCCCTTCTTATCTGTCAATGACTTTCTATACATCAAAAGTACTCTTTTATTTGTTATAAATTTTAACTTACCATTCAACTTAAAATAGGGACCTCCATGGGTAAGGGAGGCCCCATCTTATCTGTCAATGACTTTCTATACATCAAAAGTACTCTTTTACTTGTTATAAATTTTAACTTCAGTGCTTAGGCTTCACGGTCCATTTAGGTCAGTTTTTTTTGAAGATGGGTAATCGCTTGGATTGGATGAAAGCAGCAGCAGTGATTCTATCTCTGTGCTTAATGATGCTCATGACTTTGGCTTGTGTCCAGGCCTCCATTATTATCTGCCATGGAGACGAGTGCGGCCTTTATGATGAAAATGATAATGAGGGGGTGATGGTTTATATCAATACAAGGAGAAAAATGACAGAGAGCCGAACAGTGCAACACATCAGCTATGGTGCTCTTGCAGCTGATAACGTTCCGTGCCCCATAACAGGGCAGTCATACTACTACTGCAATACTTCCGATCCCAACGTTAATCCCTATACACGGGCGTGTACTGCCATTACTCGATGCGAGAGAGATACCAATTAATGTATGCAATCAAATCATGGCGTCCCAGCTTGTGATATTCATTCATACACAGGTCCTTCAAACAAACTTACTTGTATTCTTACTGTTATACAGAGATCTCCATTTCTTCGGTGAATGGAAATTTGGGTTGCAGATCATGACCAGAAATATTTGTTATGTTTGTATTTTTTATAGGATTTCTGTTGGGTTTTGATGAATCATAGAAACTGCTTGTGACAGTCAAGTTTCCTCATGAGAATGCTTAATGTAACCGCTAAGTATTGATTTATTTCGGTGTATCATAATGCTGATGAAATGGATTTTGACTGATTTATTTGGGTGGATCGTATTGCCGATGGAATGGATTTTGAATTTTTCCGTTTTTAGAGCTTCTGAATGATGTTGCTTACTTTGTTTCTATGTAGTAGCAAGTTTATTATTCAAGCTGTTCGACTGATAACAAAACTAAGCTGTTGGAATGATAGACAAACCTAATAATGCTGGATACTTTGAAAAAGAGCTGATTTGATCTTTTAGTTGAAGATCCATATCTATATGTAACAGTTTCGAGTTTCTGTGATTCGCACAGTGAAGTTATCTCATAAAATGCTTAGTGCAACTGGTAGAGATGGATTTGGTTGGGCGTGTGATATGGATGAATGAATGATTTTTCCTTTTCCCAGTTTTAATGATGCTAAATCATGTTTTTTTTACTTTGCTCCTATGTTTTAGTAAGTTCACTATGCAAACTATCCGACTTATAATTCTATAAAACAAATGATAATGGGTATCTTGAGGAAGACCCTGGTTTGTTCCATATCCGTGTAACTGGTTTTCCATCTTGTATGATTGGCATTTTATTGTGTTGTGATGGAAGATATTGCATGTATTTGTATTGCCCTCTAGTATTTGAATCCAAAAAAACCAATAGTATGTTTGTTTAGGTAATCATTTTGTAAAGTCATGGATATTGTTTTTTGTATTATAGAATATTACAGAAGTTTTCATATATCAGTTTAGTTTAATTGAGAAGTGAATGGTTGAATCTGTGAATATGAGTGGTTAAGTTTGTATAATGAAAAAGTCTTATAGTTTGCTAAATCCATTTATATATTAGTAAATGCAATTTAAACAACAAAAAATAGCAAGAAAACCCCTCCCAAAAAAAATATTTAACCAAAACCTTCATATATCACTTTGTGCAAAGTAATGAATTCAACACCATTTGTTTCCTCTCATAAACAAAACCTTTTAGTCAAGAGACTGGATATTTGGAAAAATTATACTATCTCTATTCAAATATCTCGATTAAAACAGCATTCGTTCTGAGCCAGGATCAAACTCTTGTTTTTGAGTATGATGCTATATTTTGAGCATAGTCTGAAAGGAGAGAAGGATGTAAGCTGTATTTTATTAAAATATCTCCATTAAAACAGCATGAAAGTCAAAGATGCACATGGACATTTTGAAAAATTAAGCTATATCCATTAAAAAAATGGATAAAGTCACGGTCATAGCTGTGGGAAATCCCTAAAAGTAAAAGCAATGCATTGAATCTCCACATTGAACAATGATATAATAATACAAAAAGTAGTTGATAGCATCACAAAGTGTGTATATTTACCAATTATAAAACTTTGAAGATAAAATATACGCTTCTTTTAGTAAAAAAATGCATGGAAATCATGGTCATAGATTTAGGAGAAAAACAATGCATTGACTCTTGGCACTGACGAATGGTATACTACTTTACAAAAAGTAGTTTATGCATTGAGTCTTGGCACTTTGACAATGATATACTACCATACAAAAGGTGGTTTGTAACATCTCAACATGTGTATATTACATACTACA
Organism: Picea engelmannii; assembly: GCA_009831015.1. Classification (NCBI taxonomy): domain Eukaryota; kingdom Viridiplantae; phylum Streptophyta; class Pinopsida; order Pinales; family Pinaceae; genus Picea; species Picea engelmannii. The sequence goes on along the minus strand of ML798948.1, from coordinate 332,158 downwards.
AAACTTCAAAGATAAAATATGCGATTCTTGTCGTCATTTGATTATTGTAATTTATACATTACTTTATTGGAATTTTGATTATTTTCATATAATAATTTTTACCAAATCAAAATTGAGAAATCAATAAATAATATAGATGTTTATGATTTATTATCAAAGTAATGATGACCACGGTAATTGATATTCATTGATATTGGTAATATTGTTTTAAAATAAATTATTTGTTTTATTATTAATATAAATAAAAAATATTAAGTATTTTATAATAAAAAAATTATTATAAATGTAATTTTATTCTTAATATTAGAAAAATGAAAATTGAATAAGTTTGAAAATAAAAAACTTTAAATTGTATAATATTGAGATATTTTGAGTAAAAAGTAAAAAAACATAAAGTTAAAAATAACTTTAGAACTCAAACATGATTATGCATAGTCTTACATAAGGTTATTAATCATTGTGATTATTGGGGTTGCTCTCCAACAATTTGTAGGTGTCTCATGATTAGTGTTATCAACTTTCATCCATTGTTAGCATGGTTAAGAGGCTTTTTGGGTTAGATGAGGAGAGTGAGTTTAGGAAACTTGTAGTATATGATCAACTTTTATGCGGGTGGTTAGTTGTGTTGAGGCTCACTCTACTCTCTCACTACACAACCAATGTTATACCTTATTGAACTAGGTGGGCATGAGAAGCAATTCAATGTCCTTACTCATGATAGAGAGTGTGCTTCCCCAAAAGTCTAGTGGTTTCCTTAAGTGGGCCACATCCATCTCTACCTTTTGCATTTGGACTAAGATTTATATGCACAAATTTGCACAAATTAATGAGTTGTCATAGCAAGTGATTCTTCAAGTAATCAAATCATCCTTCATTTTCTTCATTATGAGAAAGAACACGTCCACTCTTATTCATTGTCATGTTGCTCAAAGCTAATTTACAAGCCATGGGAGTTTATGTCGGAGTAATTAACTCATACTTGTCTTATGTATTTAGTATGAGATATTCTCCATCATATTATTAAGATTGTGGTTTGCTAATTGTAATGTAGAGATTATTTGTATGTGTGTGATTTAGGATTTTGTTAGATGTAGGAGAGGTATTATATCCTATTTAGGTGTGTGGTTGAGAGATTCTCTCAACAAATGGATTGTGTGGATAATATAGTCAATCTATCTTAAGGCCAAGCTTATGTATTTATATGTCCGTGTGTTGATTAAATAATAGAGAGGTAGAATATATTTTTTGTATGAAAAATGGCTCCTCTCCCAATTTCTAAATTGGTATAAGAGAAGATATGAGTTTAACTCCCTCACGGGAGGGCCCAAAAATATGAAAGAGATGTGAAAGTAGACAATTTTTTGTGAGTGATTGCTACTGTATGTGTAAATGTGTGTGATTGATAGTTGCTTGTGTTTGTACATGTGCTATTAGGAAGTTTCCAATGGAGAGAGGGTCATGTGTTGCTAAATAGGGTGGAAGCAAAATGTCTCATTTCCAAATTTCTCCAGTAATGGGGTGGAAGCAAATATGCACTACATTCAACAACAATGGAAAGGATTTCAATAACTTTAGGTTCCTTGCGACATTTATTACTGTGGTTTTCTTTTCAGTTTGATTATTGCTGCAAAAGAAGTGATGAAGTTAAAATTTGTAGTTTTTATTGATATTGAAACTACGTACTCCTATGTTAGTGTTTACAAAAATGGTCATGTTGAAATCATAGCCAATGATGAAGGAAATATGACAGGAAGGAGGAAAAAATAAAATTTGTACGAAGAAGAGGGAATCCTACTGCTAATATTACACAATTTCAACATACACGTTTACCAAGACTGGATCAGGGGTATCTTGAAAGAATCAAAGGCGAGATGGATGCATTTTCATCTTTCAAAGGGGTAGCTAAATTAGTTTCATCTTACTAGAGTTTTTTAATTAGTAGAAAAGTTTTGAATTAGTGCAAGTATGTATTAGTATAATAATGATAGAATCTCCAAATCATATGAAGGAGGTCATATTGTAAGATTGATTTAGATACATTATATATTTAGACTACTTTCCTAGATAACTGGTGGGTACATTGGTTGGTCACCCATGTTTCCCGATAAATGGAAGTATGTCCATAGGATGGTCAATTGTTAGTCTTTGCAATTAAATAATGAATTGATTACTTGGTCTGAAGAAAAAATTGTATTTCCAAAAGGAATCAAGTGAAGGTAAAAGCTTAGTATAGATGGTTGTCCAGTTGGTTCAGGAGTTTTGGTTCTAGGGAATGATCCTCATTAGTTGTTGAAGACATGTGAGTGTTCTTCTAATGAGGTTACGCGATAGGTGTGTGAGTGTCCAATAATTGAGTTTGGGAGATTCGTGATTCGGGAGTGGAACTTAGAAATCCAACTCGAGAGATACACCCTTACTAGGGTTAAGAGACAACTTGATGGGGTTAGTAGCTTGGCAGATTTCAAAATGGTTAAAGAATGTTGATGAAGACTGTATCATACAAATATCAAGACAGGTACTCATTAAGGGGGGGTGTTGTAGTAATTAAATCCTACTTGTCTTATGTAATTAATATGAGATATTCTTCATCATATTATTAAGATTTTGGTTTGCTAATTGTAATGTAGAGATTATCTCTACGTGAGTGATTTAGGAATTTGTTAGATATAGGAGAGATCTTAGATCCTATTTAGGTGTGTGGTTGAGATATTCTCTCAAAAAATGGATTGTGTGGCTAATATAATCAATCTATATTAAGGCCAATCTTAATGTATTTATATGTATCTGTGTTGATTAAATAATAGAGACATATAATAGATTTTGTGTGTGAATAATGTTTCCTCTCCCAATTTTTAAATGTTTATCCCTAAATAAAGTTTCCCTATATGTAATGGATGTGGGATGTAACTAAATACAAAAGGAAACAATCCAATCCTATGCAAATTTAGTAAAGGAACATGATTAGAGGAGACATATGAGAATTTTAGCTTGTTAGGGTCTCAACAAACCCCTAGTTTTCAAGACTTGTGGTATCTACATTTTCATTATCATGCTCGAGTTTCCTTGATCGATTTAAATTCTTTTTCTTGATCTTGAAGAATGCATTTAATGTTGATTTTTCTTTGAATTGTCTCGTGCTTCAACCTAAATCATCATCTTTTTAGTTCAAGATAATTCTAAAAAATTTTCATACTTAGAAAGTTTCTTTGAAAATTTTCATACTTAAAAAGTTTCTTTGAAATTGTTTTTTGTGTGGTGCTTTACTTACATCTCTTTTTAATGTCATCTCCATATTTTGAAAATCAAGTTTTATCTTTGCAACATTTTTCAAAAACTCATTTCACATAATCTTGCATCACTTTTGCAAAATCATTCTTTTAAAAGACTTGTGGAACCTTTTAAAAACTTGTCTTTTATGGTGTTGCAACACTTTCTCCTTACTCATTTTTATAGTCTCGTGGAAACCTTTTAAAGTTTTTGTAAACTAACATTGCAACAATATGATCAACTTCTATAAATATGCCAAAAACCTTTTGAAAGTTTTGTCATGGGTTGTAAGTATTGTGGAACATCTTTGAAACTCATCACATAGAGTTTTTAAAAAGTATTGCAAAAAACCTTTCATAAAGGAACTTCAAACAAGAAAGAAACAAACTGGAAATAATATCACAACTTGTCAATGGTTTAAGTATGCAAAGCCACTTTATGAGAAAGATCTTAAGGTTGACCCCCCTCCCTTGGTCAACACTACTACTAAGCTCTTTTGCATGCAAGAGATTGAGATGGGTATCAAAAAGTTGGGGGTTGGAAAAGAAAAAGATTCAGTCGAACTCCAAGAAGAATATATAAAATGGGGTTCAAAAACTCTTGCACCTCACATTATGAAAATTTTCAACAACATCATTTAGTAAGGATTCCCTACAGATTGGACACCGAGTCTAGCAATACCGCTTTTCAAGAGTGGGGATGTCAACAATCCCTCCAACTATAGGACTATAATGATAAACCCCTTGTTTGCAAAGTTATTTGGAAGTATCCTAGAAAATAGAATCAGTAGGTGGGCAGAAGAAAGAGATAAGAACGCCAAAGGGAAAACAAGTTTCATACCTAAACACTCATCGATTGATCACGGTATAATTCTAAGGAAAATCATTGAAAAATTGTGGGAGAAAAAAGAGGAAGTCTTTTGTTTCTTTGTTGATTTCAAAAAATATTTTGACACGGTCCCTAGAGATAAGATTTGGCATAGAATGGAGGAACTTGGGGTTCCTATGCACCTTAGAGCAGTCCTCCATAGGTTATATGAGGAGGTTAAATTCAAAATCAAAACGTCAGCTGATATCTCCTAAAATTTTAGGAGTGATATAAGGGTCAAGCAAGGGTTCCCATTGTGCCCTACCCTTTTTGGTTTATATATAAACAAACTTGAAGAGTGGTTTAACTTGTAGGAGGGTGATGGTGCTCTTTTGGGTGAGTTTGTGATAAGGCTTCTCTTGTATGAAGATGACCTTATCTTGATTGCTAAATTTTCTCTCAGCTTGCAAGAACACTTAATTTCCCTTGAACACTTTTGTAGTACAGTGGGGATGCAAGTCAATACTAGCATGACGAAAGTGGTAGTTTTCTCTAGCAAAAGAAAAAAAAAACATAATCAACATAAGTTTTACTTTGAAGGAAACACTCTTGATGAAGTGGAAAATTACAAATACCTCAGAATTGAATTCAACAAAAATCTAAGTTGGGAAGGTTGTAGAAAGAAAATAACTTTGGGAGGTTGGAAAAGGTTCTATGCTTTCCAAAATAGGTGCAAAGAGGCAAAGCTATGAGATTGGAAGACTATGAAAAATCTCTTTGGGATTTTAGTGATCTCGGTGGTTCTCTATGGTTGTGAAGTGTGGGCCAACAATACATCTGACCTACAGTGGAAGCAAATTGAGAAGATCAAAAAATGATTGATTACAAACAAGTTTAAAATTAAAAGTTCAGTTCCTTATGATATCATGCTGAGTGAAATGGGGGTTTCTCCTATTGAAGCAATTGCTATGGTGCGTCTCATAAGATATCTAAATAAAATTGAGCAAATGAAAGATGATCGGTGGATGTGATGTCCCCATCCACTTAAGAGTCACAAGGGGATAATTCCGCTAGCCTAATTGAGTGCCCATGGGATAAGGCGGAAAAGTGAACTAGGGGGACATATTTCGCCTAGGAGAACTTTATAAAGTAAAAGTGGAAAAAGGGGACAAAGGTCCTAGGCTAATTAAAAAGTCACTTTAAAATTATAAAGTGATAAACCCACTAAAGTGAATTTTATTTCATTTAAATAAAAGAGGAGTGAGAAAAAGACTCAAGTGAACATAAAAGGGAAAAATGGGGGATTTCCCCTCATTCTTGTCATTGTCAATTGAGAAAATAGATTTGGAGAGCTCTTGGAGAGCTTTCTAGGGTTTTTGGAAACCCTTCTTGCTTACTCGTTTCGGTGTTGCAACTATACACCCTAGTCAAATTTGAGGATGTGATCACTTAAGGTTCCGTCATTGTTCTTAATTCCTATGGAGCTTTATCTTCTTACAACTGAATATATTTGAGTATTTTCAGTTCCTTGTGTGAGGCGGCTGGGTTTTTCCAGTGTGGGATGAGTTTTCCATTGTGGGGGCGATTTCATCATTATAATGGGCGTAATACTTATTGTGGAGGCCGAACTATACGTCCATTAAGATTTCCCATCGTGGGGGTTGATTTTTATACATTTTGGGCGCTGCATACTTCATTCTAGGCATATTTACTGGGTCCCAGATGAGTTCTTATATGTTTTAAGAAAATCTCTATTTGCAGATCACTGTATTATGAGAAGGGGTTGTTGTGTCTACTTGAAGGGGCGTGGAACCTTTGCTGATAAATATATATATCCAGGAGGTCAAACCCTTCCACCTATATGATATATATCTTCTGTTGACTGAAATATCAATGTGGAGAGTCATATATTATCAAGACCAAGAACTAGGAGGGTGCTATATATTTTCTGGGAAACATATAACTTGTTGGAGGTCATTCATTGGCTGGGAATGGTCAACTGTTATGCTGGGAGAATTTTTATATTAGAAGTATTGTTTATCCATATTCCACTGGACTTCAATACAATACAAATCTACAACAAAGGTGTGTAGGTTGAAGAAGGCAAATTTACCCTTTATTGTGATCACCACTTGTCAAAGAATTCTCACATATTGTTGTTGATATTAGTGGGTTTCTTTAGGAGGCGATTTGGCTATCTTCTGGACATGTATTGACTTTATATTATAGCTATATATATATCGACTGCTCCAACTTGTACAGATATGGAATTTTCAATGTACAGTGGAAACCATATAATATCTAAATAAAAGTTGGGTTTGAAGGTATTTATGTGAGATTCTTGAAGTAATATTTGGCATCTTCCTTAGGATTATTCTGATATATATTTAATGTTCTTATATGCTCTCTTAAACAAGTAAATCTCAGAAAAGATAACTAAAATGAAAGCTACAACAGTCTTTCACCAACTATTTGACGAAATGTCTACACTAGATATGCTGCAGTAAGCATAACAGTTAATGCAAATCTATAACAACCAAATTGAAAAGAGATTATACAGAGATGAAAACACTTCGATGACAACCCAAACATATTATAAATCCTCCAATGATAGTGGCTAAGACAAATCAACCATTTGGTAAAGTCTTTGAAGCTTATCTTCAAAGTGTTTGTTGAAACACCTCAATGAAAACAAGTTAAATTTCCTAAAGATTTAATTGGGGATATTACAATGGTATCAGATCATTTTCCTTGACAGATGTGGGGTTTGAGGGAAGCTTTGAGTAATTTTTATGAGAGGGGGAGATGACAGAAATGTCGCATACAAGAGGCGTAGGTACATATATCAAGAGCCTCCTCAAGGGCATAGAGAAGAAGGGGTGTTGGGTGAAGAAGGAGTAGCACATTCTGGAGAAGGTAAAGGGAAGGAGAACACGGGGGAAGAATAAGACCCACGAATTGGAAGCCTCTTCTAGATGACGAATGATTTGGCCAAGAGCCAAAAGATGATGATGGACCTATTGGGGAAGCTAGCACTTAACACCGTAGAAAGGAAACCTAAAACAAATCAGAATGGTGAAAGGGGCTATAACAACGAGGAAGGGACTCATTCTTGCACCACCATGTAGAGCCACCCTCACTTATACACCAATACACCGAGACCCAACATGCCACAATTCTTGAGTGGCGAGGCCACACTAGAGGGGCCAACAGAGTAGGATGACTCTTACTTGACCTATTTGGAGGAGTATAGGAGGTTGGGCAATGAATTTCAGGAACCTATGTCCTTCACTGAATTTTTCCACCTTAAGCCGAAGAATTGACCTAGAGGGGTTAAAAGGACACCCAACCATGAGCTTCAGAAGAAAATGAGGAAAGTGACCATTCCCAACTTTGACAGGTCCTCAAAATGTTCGACAAGGACTTGGGTACAAAAGCTGGACACATATTTCCAGCTACAATAGATGACAGAGACAAAGGTCATTAAATTGGCTACTCTACACCTAGATGGAGAGGCCCATGAGTGGTGGTACCATGGGTTAGTGACGATGGGTCACACAAGAATCACATCATACATCGACTTCACACAGAGGATCATCGAGAGGTTTGACAGGAAATACCCCAAGATTGATTTTCAAGTGCTGGCTCAACTCAAACAAACAGGTATCCCTGAGGCATTTATCTATGAGTTCTAGAGATTAACAATGATGGTGGTAGACATATCTGAGGCATGAATGGTGATTTTTTTTTTGAGGGGTTATCTGAACCCTTGCAAGGCTAGGTCAAGGCTTATAAGCTAGCCACCCTACATGATGTAGTCAACAGATCTAGGGACATTCAGAATGATGTTCCTAAGAGAAGGTTCCCTCTTAAACCCACCTTCCCCCAAAAGAACAAGGAATTCAAACCATTTCAGAAGGTTTGGGCAAGAAAACTGAGATTGGATGAGGAGACTAGAAGGGAGATGAGGAAGAAGAAGTTTTTTTTTAATTATCAGGATCCTTGGGTTCCAGGATACAAGTGTGCGGAGAAGGACACAATGGAAAAGTCCCACTACATTGAGGTCTATTCCGATAGTGACAGTGATACAGAGGATGAGGGGACATAACAGGAACAAGGACACCATGCATCAGGTGAGGAGACATCACAGTCTGGGGATAAAGGCCCTGTTATGGCATCCATGCCAAGACTTCCTAGGTACCACACATTCAGAGTCAGAGGAGTCCTATAGGGGCACATTGTTACAATGTTGATTGACAGTGGGGAATCCCACAATTTTATAGATGCATCCATGGTGGAAAGGTGAGGGATCCCGACAGAGGAATTTAAGGGGTTCACAATGATCATACCCGGTGGCCATCAAATGGAATGTATCAAATGGATTCCTATTATAGGACTAATCGATAGGTGTGGACACTAACAGATCTCCCTAGACCCAACTGGATCTAGAACAAAATAGGTCAGGACACGACTCTTTCCCTAAGTTGTAATCATTGAATCTGCTAATAGGAAGGAATAAGTGACATACCTTTATATCACTTCCTTAGGTATCTGTTGTTCCCTCTTCGCTCCGGTGCTCTCATGAGGTCAAGTACAAGACAACACAAACCAACCAAAGTGAAGATAGCAAAATGTATTCAACGTCAACTTATGCATATGATCAAGGAATTACACAATAAAGTAAGAGTGAATTTATGGGAAAGGGGCATGCCGCTGTATCATATTAATTGAAAGTAGAAGATACAAAATGATCGCCTTGATGTTGCAAGATTCCTTTCAGTGACCCTTGGTTCCAACACACAAACTTTCTCTGTACTTTCATGAAGAAGATCCAATTCCTCTTGATAGACCAACTAGAGTCTTCAAGCTTCTGTCTAAGCAAGGTTCTTCACACAATTCTTTCACCAATTCTTTCACCAATTCTTTATTCAATCTTGCTTAACCTTTTCCATGAGAAACCTTTCAATATATAGAAGAAGGAGAGATGGTTACATGGATGAGGATGATCCCATCAAATCTGAGAGTCAGTAAAATGACAACCATATGAATGCCAACTCATTTTCTAGAAGATTCTTTTCTAGAACCCTCGAGACCTCTTCTCTTTTCCAAGCTTAAAAATAGGTTTGCACCCTATGTATGGAGTATACTGCGAGAAGTTTGCACCCTAAGTGAAGGTGGCCTGCGAGAATTAGGGATTCTCGCACCCTAGGCTATAGGCAGTCTGTGAAATCACTTTAAAAATATGTTTTTGGAAGGAGACAAGAGCCACTTTTCTCAGGCAAAAAGTCCTTGTTGGGAGCCTGAATACACCATTGTTAAGACATCACCATAGTGAACAAAATCATGTGTAACATAATTCCCCCCAAAGTATGAGGTCGGAATCTGTGACAACCAAAATACTTTGTAAATCGCGTGTGTGTGTCAGAAACCAGGAGCACACCTAATCGGAAACCAGCAAACAACCAAGAATCTGCAGAATATAATACCAGTTCTGAGGTAGGCATTCCCATACTCAGATCACAAACATATGACATCATGAACGCAGGTCATGGCCACCAATCATACACCGTGGATCCATGCTGTCAAAAATATTACATAGCCACCAGGAATACACTATGGATCTATGTGAGAAGACTCAAATTAAGACAACATAGCCACATGAAATACAAAGTGGATCTATGTGTCATCAAATCATACATATTCCATCGTAACCTAGAACAAAAAGATGAGACCCAGGGTCTTCAATCCTATCACCTGAAAGTATGAATCTAGCCATGTGATTACATGCGCTGAAGTCGAACATGGTAGAAACCACTTGATTACAGGTCATTGATGAAACCATTAACAATTGCGAGGGAAATCACCATTAATGTCAATGACTCCCAAGGTACACTAGTACAATCCAATGAATGTGAATAAATGAGCTGAGGTCGAACATTCAATGAAATCTCCCGATCAGGAGTCAATGATGAAAACCCACTGTCGAAAGCGAGGAAACCTACCATTGAGGCATGCAAGTTCCAAGGTACCAAATAATTTCTAAGTGTCGTTTCCGGATAATGAGTTGGAGTCGATGGAACAAGATTCGTCACAGGAGGGCCTTGATGTATCCCCCATCAATGACACGAAATAAGTAATAGATTTTGAAGGTGAAACATAGTATGAATATAGATTGAAATGGACACAGGGAAGGCCGACTTGGTAAGAATGGACAACTGCAGATGGGCGACTCAATAGAGGTTTTGGATGAACTTCTCTTGAACATATGAACGACACGACCAAGGACTTGGCAGCACTGACTTAGAGACGACTCAGGATATGACCTTGTAGCAAGTTGAAGGAGAGACAAATGGATTTCCCAAACCGACTTCAAATAATAAATAGGGGGTGTCATATTCAAGAGCGACACTTACTGCCAAAAATATGAATATGAAAACACATCCCTTTCCCAAATTTTCCCCCACCATTTCTGGCGAGTACCTCTTTATTTTTACACAAGCTTGAGGAGGATAACATATTCTTGTTGATGTAAGCTCATCCTTTGGATGAGTCCTTCAGAGTATGTTTAACGAACCCTAGGAAGGAGTGGCTTGGTCCCATTATGGGTCTTTCGATGTTTGTTTAACGAGTCCAAAGATAGAAAACTCGGGGGTTTTTCATGGTTTTAGAGTCTGAACAACACTTAAAGAGGACTCTCTCAGTTCCTTTTTTGTAAAATAGTTCGATAGGACCGAAAAGGTGATAAACTATCACCCATTGAATGTTTTGTTCAGATACTTTTACAAGTGTGAATAGAACAAGGTCGCTTGGCAATATTTTCATTTTTATGTAGTGTGAAAAGATCTTAAAGGATACTCCTTTGTGTTTGTCCTTTTCGTGTTACCATGATGAGTACGAAAATATGAGAAAAGTATACTCGGTTACATTCTCATGTATTTTTGAGCGCGAGAACGAACGAAGACTGAGCTCAAAGTTTTTCTAAAAACTATAAAAAGCAGTCGTACATGCGACGAAAAAAGAAAAACATCCGTACTCTTTCGCGTGGACTTCAAAGTCATTATATTTGCAAAAAGTCACACTCATAGGGATATTAGGCATTAGGTTTGATGGACAAAACAATATAAAAATCAACAAAAGTGGTAAAAAGTAAGTAAATATTGGTAAAAAGGGCTTTTACCATTTTCATTGTGATTTTGACAAGAACTTTGCCCAAAACCCCTCTTTTTCCCCCAAACTTCGTTGCTCGATCATGGGAGGCACAAGCGACCATTTGGAAAACTGTCTCCGTCAACAAGGTAAGCTCTTGATCTTCTAACTTTTCCATGGTTTAGTTTTTGTTTTCATTGGCAATTTTCAAGGTTTTGGGTTTGTTTTAGGGCCAAAACTTGCGCCCGAGCATTCTTGCAGGTTAGCCATACAGGACCTGCAATAATGCATGATTATCGCAGGCGGCCTTAAGGGCACCTGCATGAATCTTGCACTGTGATAAAGGGGCACCTACGAGGGCCGAAAAATGAAATTTCAACTTGATTTTTGCTCAATAAAAAATATGCCAAGGTTTGAAATGAGTTGCTGACTCTTCTCTTATGGTTGTTGTGCAGGCATTTGACCGTCACGATGCTGGAGTGGCACGAAAGAGAACATGAGGAGGAGGATTCCATTTCCAGGAATGACTCGGGTACCATTGCCGCCCTCCAAGACTGCGGGCTCTTGAAATTCTTTCGGATTCCAAGCATGAGGGCCCAAATCAGGTTGTTGGAGTACCTGGTTCATATGTGGTATGTGGACCATCAGTTGTTTCACGTGGGAGCCCACACATTGACCCTAGATATTGAGGATATCTACTTTCTGACAGGGTTGTCACGGTGTGGGTACCATGCTAGCTTGACCGGTAGTCGAGGTGGCAGAATCCCTATGAGTGAGTATTGTCGCCAGTACTATGTCCTAGAGGCAAAAAGAAGCAAAGGCAAGGTGGTTATGTGGGGGGTCCAAGATTTGACCGTGCGAACCATATTTTTCACTATAGCATGCATGGATGGGAGCACAAATCCACACATGGATCTCCAGATCTACTTCCAATACACCATAGAGTGCACAGTGTCGCAAGTCTTCAACTGGTCGGATGCAGTTCTCCGCAGTATGAAGAGGCAATTGAAGAAATGCAGGAAGGGTGACCTGAAGTAGTTCAGATACAGATCACTTTTGGCGTCCTTCTTTCTTGAGAGGGTCCCATTACTGATATTACAGGTTGAGTGGGGCTTACCGGCCCCACAGGATCCAAGGATGTTGAGGTGGTGCAACCTCATGGCCCGACACGTAGCTGGGCCTATCATCAAATACAATGATTCAGTCTTTGACTGGTTGCGGCCACAGATGCTGATGGTTGATGACTACGCCTACGTCGTATTGGACCTCCGAGGGGATCCAAATTTATCCCTACCTGAGAATGCTCAGTGGGGTGACCTAGGTAAGAAGTATACATTTTTTTCTTTTAAATGTTTTTGTGATTTTTATCATATAAAATGTTTTTATATTTGTCCAAGAACCGATCAAAAATCTCTTTTTGATGACATAGATGTCGGCCATATCGACCTCCAAGAATGTCTCCTATTCAACGACGAGGAGAGGCAACTCCACTATCATGATGGGATGCTGAAGACTATGAGGTAGTGGAGAAAAACTTGGAGGGGTTGACTGCTGACATTCCAGACATGACTATCGGGGAGATCCCTTGGCGTTTTCAGTGCCATACTGTGGGCGTGTTAGAGTTTATTAGTTGACTTCTTCATAGGGTGGCCCAGGCATTTGTGTGTTATCGTGAGCGTCACCCATGAAAACATTTTGTAGAAGCTACGAGCTTCATTTTTGAGATTTTGGTACTTGGACAAAAACTTTTTGTAAAAAACTTTTGATCATTATATAGATATATACAGTTTCTACTGGCTTATCTTGTGTTGTGTGATACATGTGATGTGATTGGTTTATAAATGGCCCAAATTTCTGTCTAATACATAGTTAGCTAATGAATCAGTTAATGTGTTTAGACATCTAGGAATGTGATGATATTCAATATAATCAGAATAACGTTCCAAGAGGCGAATTCGTAAATATACCCGTAATAAAGTAGGACTTTGAATAACATAGACACTACTTAACTCTAGTAATACTAGCTGCAAATCAAGTTGTACAACCAAGTGATGGATACCGAGTGAAATAGCATCAATCAACAATTCGATAATGACGCTATACTCTGCAATATTGTTGGTCGCACGATCGAGACACACACCTCGTAGAGTGATAAGTTTATTTGTAGGGGCGTAAATTGCCCAAGCAACAGAAGCAAGTTTCTGAGTACTATGGCTAGCACCATCAGCGAAGCCAATGTGTGGTAGCGAAGACTCTAACATATGATAACCAAACACGACGTAACATAAGGGCAGAGACCAGATAACAAAAAATCCTGCTACAGTAACACAGAAGAAGTATGATACAATAAAATACAAGTACTCATGCACTGGTAATCTTAGGCATAGTACTTCTTTAAGTACAAACCATTTTTGGGTTTACTCAAAGGGATACCGTCATAATCTACTAACTCGTAAGCTCCTTTCTCCAAAACTCGTTTAACGATATACAAACCTCACCACATGGCTTCAAATTTTTCGGCTCCTAGCATATCTCGATCTTGTTCGTAGATGAGAACCATATGGACTTCGGAGAAAACACGAGGCTTGGCATGTTTGTCGTATTGGGCCTTGACACGTTTCTTCTGGGCTTCTATGACTAGGGTGGCGTCGCGATGAGTTTCGTCTAATCGCATGAGATACAACATACGTTCTTCTTCGACATAAGTATTTGGTAGGAGTTCGACGGCTAGTTTTAGGGAGGGTATCTCACATTCAATTGGTAGGATGGCTTCTAGACCATAGACTAACCGGAATGGTGTAAACCCAGTAGCAGACTTAACAGATGTCCGATAATCCCACAATGCTGACAACAACATCGTGCTGAAAACAACAGCGTGTGCCAGATCGTTTTGTGAATCCTTATCATTCGTCGAAGCATGGTAATGAGGACTTTGTTAATTGCTTCGACTTGGCCGTTGGCTTGTGGGTAATAGGGTGTTGAGTTTTCATGGCGAAGACCCAACTTTTCAGTAAGTTCAGACATCATGAAGTTTCTAAAGTGGCTACCGTGATTGGTGATGATAGCCTGAGGAACACCAAAACTAGCTATGATGTGATTGAATATGAATAATGCTGTGGTCTTTCCGGTGTTGTCAAATGTCGACATTGCCTCAGACCATTTTGTAAAATAATCTACGGCTACAATAATGTAACCATGCCCCTCAGTCAAGTGAGGGTGACATGTCATGAAATCGATACCCCATTTCGTAAAAGGACCAACGGAGACCACAGGGTGAAGAGGAGTAGGATGTGACCGTATTTTATGATTGTAAGTCTGGCAAGCGTGGCATTTTTGGACGGCTTTTATACAATCATTAAATAAAGAAGGCCAAAAATACCCTGCTCGCAAGATCTTCTGGGCAGTAGCATACCCAGACATATGACCACGACAGGCTCCAGAATGGCAGTCATTTAGGGATTTCTCGGCTTTGTCAAACATGAGGCAGCATCGAAAAACTAAGTCAATCCCACGACGATAAAGAGTATCACCGAGGATAATATATTGACGGGCTTGGTAGCGTATTCGATGGAAGTCAACACTAGACAAATTGGGCCAGAAAGTATGGGTTTGGAGATATATGATGAGATCTCCATACCAAAGATCATCAGAGCTAATCAGGAAAAGGGATTCATCAGGTAATGAATCGACTACTACCTTTTTTGTATCAGAGTAGGGAAAGTCCCATATCAACTCGAAAAACACTAAGGATTTCTTGGACTTAGCGCGTTCGAATTCTAAGTCAAACTCCTGAAGTATCACAATCCATTTGGAGTATTTTCCCCTTAGCAGTTGACATGTGAGAATGTGCTGCATAGGGTTGCAGTTAGAAATTACCGTAGTCTTGCGAGAGAGGATATAGTGCCAGAAACGTTTAATTGCTTGGACGACTGCCAAGGCCAGTTTTTCAACATGTAAATACTTGGTTTCAATAGGTGTTAGACTTCGACTCAAGTAATAGATGACATGTTCGTCATGACCATCATCCTCCTAGACGAGAACCATAGCGATGGTGTAATCTGAGGCTGCGAGGTAGAGAAAATAATCGCGGCTGTAATCAGAAGGGAAAAGAAGCGGAGTACGTGTCAGGGACAGCTTCAAAGCTTCAAAATCTTGGTTGGCGATGGTGTCCCATATGAACTCTGACCCTTTTTTGAGTAGTCATGTAAATCCAAGAGTTAGCTTGTCATAGTTTGGGATGAAAAGATGAAGAAAGTTTGCTTTCCCTTGCAAAATTTGTAACTGGTGAAGCGAAGAAGGAGGAGGGAGATTGAGAATCTCCTCGACCTTCAAAGGATCCACCCTGATCCCTTGACGTGAAACAATAAAGCCTAGAAGTCGACCGGATTCTACGCAGAAAATGCATTTGTGAGGATTCAATCGTATATGGTAAAACTGACATCAAAGGAAAATGGCTCGGAGGTGTATTGGATGATCGACATGGTGCATGGAATGAGTGGGTAAGTCATCGAGATATGGCTGCACGATGTGCTTGATATCATGGAATGCATAAGACATAGCGCACTGAAAGGTTGGGCCAACATTTTTTAGACCAAAAGGAAGTTTCCGATAGGCAAAAGTGCCCCAAGGACAAATAAAAGCGGTTTTGTGTTGGTCCTTGAGAACAATATTGATTTGATTATATCCGAAGAAACCATCCATTAGAGAGAATATTTCACTTCCAACACAATCATCGACGATCTGGTCGATGAAGGGGCTAGGAAAGTTGTCTTTAGGACATGCTTTTTTAATATCCCTATAATCAATGCACACATGGATTGTGCCTTGTTTCTTGTCGATTGGGACAAGATTGGAAACCTAGTCAGTGAGAGCCATCGGGTAAATAAAGATGTCTTTGAGAAGTTTCTCAACTTCAATCTTGATAGCGACCTCTTTACGTGGGTGGACCGGACGAAGGCGTTGCCGGGTGGGTTTAGCGTCTGGGTATGTCTTGATCTCATGTATCACAATGTCAGGGTCAATACCTGACATTTCTTCATATCTCCAAGAGAATACGTCATAGAATTATTTGAAAAGGGATTGGTAGGTGACGATTTCGTCAGGGGAACACGAAGCTTCGATATGCACATTTTCGACAATTCCAGGTTTTATGGATATGTCGAGGGGAATGGTGGGTGAGATATTGCTTAAGTTCCCGTTGAAAAACACATCGTGTGCAGACTCGGGAACGGTGGAAATGATGACAACCATCGACGGGGTCTAGATCCATTGGTAGCTCTCAATGGTGTGTTGGTCCAGGAAGAGGATGGAATGATGATGTCCATTGTCCCAGGGGGTGTCTTCCATAACATACATAATCATCTCGTCCATGGGAAAAATGATGCGGAACTGATTTGGAGATAAATCACCAAGAGAGGGGGTAGAAGGAGTTGTCAATTGAATGACCTGATAGGCAGATTCGACCGGACTCAAAGGCATTTCGTCACCGTAACAAAGATGGTCGTCGGGGTTGGGTACCAACCATGGGTCATGAGACGCAGGGGTTTCATGAATAGAGGTGGAGATCATGTTGATCGAAGTGAAAGAAGGATGTGAAACATCAGGTGGTGGGATGGGGAAGGTACCCATTAACAAGGATTCTTTAAGAAGACCCACACCGATGTTCTCGTATCTGGGGGGGGTTTTGGCAATGAACGATATGTTGCCGGTATGTGCATCCGAGTTAAAGAAGGCTAATTGGTCGATGGTAATGACCTTTCCTTGATGAGGGAAATGCACGACACAGAAAAGAGTAGACACAACTGTACACATGGAATCGATCCAACTACAACCAAGTAGAAGGTTGTAATCGAGAGGAGCGTCAAAGACTTCCACTTCAACTTGGACTATTTTGCCTTCTAACATAATCGACAATGAAGGGAGGACACCGTAAGGCTTAAAACCAAATCCATTAAAGGCTTTGAGTGTGTTGTGGAATTCAGTCAAGGGAGGAGAGCCAATGGCTTTCCAACAGGTAATAGACATGACACACGTCGAGGCACCCTCGTCAATCTCTATTCTACAAATGTTTTTGTCGGAGACAATAACTTGTATTTGGAATGCAAGTTGAGGGGGTAACCTTGGAATGTGATTTTCCAAGTCAAAAATTATTAAATTCATATCCATAGGGTCGATTCCACCGATATCTTTCAACAATGCCTTCCATTGTATAGGAAAACATTGAAGGACTTCAAGGGATTACATCGCAGATGGTGCTTGGGCCAGATCTTCAACAATACTATAGTTCTAGGCAACACAAGCATGAGGATTGAAAGCAGATTTTCGAACGACACCCTTTGGAGGAGAGCGAAGAATTGTGTCGAGGATTGGTCGTTTGAGATGAAGAGGACCATTGGTAGGTGGAGTTGTGGGAGATGGTTGGACCAACGAAGGTGGTATCACATCAACTGTCTTTTTGGAGGAAGGATAATCTTTGGCTCGAGTGGTAAGTGTGATGTATTTTTTCTTTGAATCTCCTATACATATTAAGACATAGGATGTATTGGAAGGGGAGGGTTGGTCGTGAATGACCAATTGGGCTTGTTGTTGAGAAGGGAAGGGTTGTGACAATACAGTCGGAGTGGGTGGTTTCGTGGTCCCTTGAAGGAACTTAGTAACCTTGGCTCGTCATGGACAATCCTTAGTGTAGTGATCATCACCACAGATAAGACATGGGTATTGGGGTTTTCACTTATCCCTATCAACAACAGGTGGTGTTTTGGTTCTCTCTGCTTGTGAATTATTTTTGTCCTCCTTGTTTTTACCCTTTCTCTTTTTGGATTTGTTTTTACCAGCGGGGGTAGATTGAACAACATTTACCTTAGAAGTTTTGCCGGTGGGAGGGGTAGGAGACGAAGCATTTTGAACATTAGAAGAAATGGGTTTGGGGTTGTTGGAGGTTTGGATGGAATGCGTTTGGACATGGAAAGTGCCAATCACACTGTCAGCCACATGAGAAGAAACAAGAGTAGTTGAAGTGGCGGAAGTAGAAGGACAAGGACCATCAGGGAGTAAGTCATAAAGAGTACCCATTTGTGAGTAAACGAGGTCAAGGTATTGAACATGACTAATGGCATGTTCTTCTGTGAAAACTCCACCCATGGCGATGTCACGACCGATGTCATTCACAAATGATTTCGTGAACCACTCTACCAGCAACTGATCGGGAAATTCGAGTTTGATGAGATGTCGTCTCCATCGCCATTCATGAATGTGGTCGGGGATATGAGTGGCTTTGGTTTGTTTGAAAGAACTCAAAATATCGGTTCCTATTTCATAGCGGATCGGTAACTGGTAGTGGGTGAGGAAATCCATAATGAGGGTGTTGAAGTTGGCGAAGAAACCTCGTGGTAATTCTATATACCACTTTGCGGTAGAACCAGTGAGGGTTCATTGAAAAAGGCGTAAACAAATAGAGTCATCCATCAAGGAATTGGATGAACACCAAAGGTGAAAAGTCATTATGTGATTGTTCGGGTCCTCTCCCGGTTTTCCATCGAATTTAGGGATGTTAGATGGTAGTTTGGCCAGTATAGCAGACCATTGGGGGGAATAACGAATCAGATCATTTAAAATTCTCGACAGATCCGGGAGTTACAAAGTGGCTAAGAAAGGTAACTGTCTATTCAGATGCGAGTACTGGTAACTTTGGGGAGGGAGTCCCGTTGGAAAACCAGTGGGACCGTAAGAAGTTTGCATATAATGAGAAGATCCAGGCAGATTCGGTAGTGGTTGTGGAGGCAAGTAACTCATAGGGTTGTACCCTTGAATGGGGGTGTGGGGTTGAGCATTTGAGCCCCAAATAGGATTAGACGTACCTGGATAGGGTTGGTCAGTACTAGGGGGTATGACAGAGCTAGCCGAAAGTTGTTGCCCCCCAGTCGGATGAGGGTTATGTTGTATAAGATGATTCCAATACTAGGCCAAGGATGGAGGTATGTTTTTTCCATAGGGTGGGGTCGGTGGGGTTTTCCCTCCAATCGGGGGTTGTGTTCCGATTGGGATTTGTCCTGCAAGGGGGGGTTGAGTTGGGCCTCCGTGGTAAAATTTTCCACCAACAGGAATCTGGTAATTTGGTGTGAATGACGGAATGGTGCCACTAAGATCAGTTCCTCCGATAGAGGATGTAATAGGTCCTCTGAAAGGAGGCAGAGGAAGTGTCGAAATGAAACTGGGAGGAGAGTGCCCAGAAGAAGTGGGACCACCAGGATTTTTGGATGTGATTTGCGTAGGAGCTAGAATAGAGGCATTCAACACATGGTATCCGGGTGGAAGTGTCAAGGTGACTCTGGGCGAAAGTGATCTGCCAATGGGGGCTTGGATAGCCATGGTAATCTCGGTGTGAAGACTTGTAGTATCTGTGTAATTGACCATTTGTAAAGGGAGTGTCAAGATGTGGTCAACTCGCGAAGCTTTCGTATCAGGAAAATAATAAGCAGTAGTAAAAGGTACTGTGTCTGGATCAGATGTTTTGGGTAGCGCAGGTGAGACGGTGATATCAACACCTTCTCCTGAGCCAAAGAGATCCCTTCTAAAAATTCCAGTAGTCCAAAAAGGATCTTGACCCTCAGGTCGTGGGAAAGGTCCAGTCGGTGATCTAGAAGACAGAACAACCAAGTCTCCAGAATAATTCACTCGCATAATATGTCTCTCAGAGTCGAGATGAATTCGAAAGTCCTCTCGAGAATTGGTAATTCAGAACCATTCTAGAGAGTCAGTTCTTTCCACTTGTGGAGTGGTAACGTCTTTGACTTCACTCTGTTGAGGAGAGCCCTCCGGTGAGTTGGTACGCAATGGTTGAGAACCTTCTAGATTTTCTAGGGGTAAGCCTTGCATTCTACATGAACGACATGGAGGGTCAATTGTGATCGAGTTGAAAACTTATGAAGAAACTTCTATGGTCAACTTGGGTAAACAAACATCATGCGCTAGTAAAAATCTAGGAAGAAAAACCAAGCAAACAAGACCTTCTAATTCTGAAGTCACTAGTTGGTGATGAAATCCAACGTCGTAACAACGAGATGAGAAGGGGCTAGGCTAGGGTGGAAAAGTTACGTTGACGACCTGCTTAATGGACTTACACCCTGGTGAAAGTTCCCACACATAATCGTGGGTATACCCTCCAAGGAGCCCAAGTGATTCTGGCCAACGTCGATTCCAGGTACTATGAATACTTGCCCCTTCACAGTCACCTTGTGTAATACCCTAAGAAGATAGGCCACTAAGGTTACCACCAACAACAATAAAGCCTAGGGAGACAGTCAACAGTCTGATCCATACACAAGGGCAGGGTATCTAGCCTGAAATCAGCTTGAGAGGCTTCCACTCATCATTGTGGGTATACCTTCAAGTGACCCCCATAATACGTGCAATCTCTACACCGATATCAACAAAGCAAGGTGAGTAACTCTGTCAATATCAATGCGACCTCGGGTTTGACCCTTTTGTGAGAAGGGCTTCCCAGGAAAAAATGTTGCAAATGGAATTTGACACTCCTTACCACAAGATGCTATTGTGTGTTTTGTGCTTTGGAGGGTGTATCTCTCTGCCTATTCCAAAGCTCTATCCTAGCTAATGTTGGTGTAATAGAGTCCTAGAAAAGAGTTACTAGTTGAATTTTTAAAATTGCGCATTATTATTAAAGGCTGTTGTTACTCAAAGGAGACAGAAATGAGACCGATGTTGTGTGAGACTCTGACCCAACAATGCATAGATAGGAATGAAAGATGCCAATTTTTTGTTCGATGAATCCTATTTACAGAAGGGAAAGAGAAGTTTTCTAGAACAACTCGAACTATGATATACGATCTTCTTTGAAATGCGATATCAACGAATCATGACCAATGGCAATCCTCTATTCGTTTTATTTCAACAATTGAATGTCAATATTTTCCAAATAAAAAATTGCTTTAAAAAGAAAAATGTTTTTTAATTTTCAATAGAAACCACACAATAATGGTGGAACTAAGAAAAACCAACAAATAATGAAAAGTAATATACAACAAAACCCAAACCAATCTTTCAATGAAGACAAAAATAACAAATAGACAAGCCTAGTATTTTCAAATGCATGAGGGAAACAATTTTCCAAGTAATGAGTAATTGAGAAAGACGATTAATCTCAACTTTTAAGCGAATCACCGGCTCCCAACCAAACAAGCACTCAGATTTCAGAACTAGAGATTATATCCTTGTTAAGAAAAGGTCAAGAGATAACAGTTGAGAAAAAAGGAATAAGAAGAGCTTTCGATTTTCGAAGACTAGTCATTCACACAATCCAAATTCAAGAAACAATCAATCACTGGCAAAAGAAGTTCTTTTCAGACACACATACAAATCTGGGCATACAAAAAACCTTAATCCCAAAATTTTGCAAATGGGTTCGCAGGTAGGCAGTGGTGTACAATGCGAGAATGAAGCATTCTTGCAGGCTGGTCACAAGAAGAGTGTGAGAGGTTCACACTGGACTGAAAAGAAGGGTGCGAACTCTAGGGGTTCTCACAGGCTACAGAAGGATTTGGTGCGAGAATGCCTGAAACTAAGAAAAATTTGGAAAAAAGACAAAATTTTTGAAGGAACCTCTAGACCTAGAGAGTCTGTCAGGGTCTCTTCAATTCTCAGAGATTGATAGAAATGAAAAAATGGTAAGGTAAGAGCAAATGGCCAAGGAAAAACACCCAAAACCACTAAAAAATGGGTTGAATCCCCAGTGGAGTCACCAATTTTGTTATCGGACTAATCGATAGGTGCGAACACTAATAGATATCCCTAGACCCACCTGGATCTAGAACAAAATAGGACATGACACAACTCTTTCCCTAAGTTGTAATCATTGAATCTGCTAATAGGAAGGAATACATGACATACCTTTATATCGCTTCCTTAGGTATCTGTTGTTCCCGCTTTGCTCCGGTGCTTTCATGAGGTCAAGTCCAAGACAACACAAACCAACCAAAGTGAAGATAGAAAAATGTATTCAACGTCAACTTATGCATATGATCAAGGAATTACAAAATAAAGTAAGAGTGACTTTATGGGAAAGGGGCATGCTGCTGTATCATATTAATTGAAAGTAGAAGATACAACCTAATCGCCTTGATGTTGCAATCTTCCTTTCAGTGACCCTTGGTTCCAACACACACACTTTCTCTATACTTGCATGAAGAAGATCCAATTCCTCTTGATAGACCAACTAGAGTCTTCAGGCTTCTGTCCAAGCAGGGTTCTTCACACAATTCTTTCACCAATTCTTCATTCAATCTTGCTTAACCTTTTCCATGAGAAACCTTTCAATATATAGGAGAAGGAGAGATGGTTACATGGATGAGGATGATCCCATCAAATCTGAGAATTCAGTCAAATGACAACCATACGAATGCCAACTCATTTTCTAGAAGATTCCCTTCTAGAACCCTCGAGACCTCTTCTCTTTTCCAAGCTTAAAAATAGGTTCGCACCCTGTGTATGGAGAAGACTGTGAGAAGTTTGCACCCTAAGTGAAGGTGGCCTACGAGAATGAGGGATTATCACACCCTAGGCTATAGGCAGCCTATGAACTCACTTTAAAAATATGTTTTTGGAAGGAGACAAGAGCCACTTTTCTCAGGCAAAAAGTCCTTGTTGGGAGCCTGAATACACCATTGTTAAGACACCACCATAGTGACCAAAATTATGTGTAACAATTCCCAAGTTGAAAATAACCATGGGAAATTATACATTGATAGATGACTTATTTGGGGTGGATGTGCCGGATACCAATGTGGTACTCGAGGTTTAGTGGCTATACTCCCTTGGAAAGTACACTACTGATCAGAGGGATATGGAAATGGAATTCACAGGACTACATGGAAAAAAGGTAGTTTTACAGGCAATGCACCAGTATCAACCCAAGATTGTATCATCCCACATCATGGAGGTAGTGATGCAATATGGAGACATAGAATGGGCAGTGGAGTGCTACTGATAGGGAGTTTCCAGCTCATCATCGACAACATCCAAATTTCATTCAGGTATTACTTCGTAAACACCAAAAGGTTTTTGGTAGAATTACTCCAAGAGTACCCCTAGATATATGGTTTGAGCATATTATAGAGTTAGAAGAAGGGGTTCAAACAACATAACCAACCTTTACTTCCATCCCAATATGTACAAAGACAAGATATAGAAAATGATTAAGGAGTTGTTGAGGATGGGTCACATCCGACCTAGTTCTAGCCCCTTTGATTCTTCGACATTGTTGGTCAAGATGAAGGATGGTACCCTGAGGATGTGTATTGATTATCGAGCCATTAAAAAGAAGACCATAAAGAACATGTATCCAATTTCGAGGATTGATGAGATGCTGGGTGAGTTGAGGGGATAAAAATAGTTTTCAAATATTGATCTTCATTCAAGATACCACCAAATTAAGGTTTGGGAGTAGGACATCACAAAGACTTCTTTTCAATGTCACTATGGAAATTATGATTTTATGGTTATTCCATTTGGGATAACCAATACTCCCGCTACATTCCAGTTTGGCATGAACCAAGTTTTCAATAAGCAGTTGCAAATTTTTTTACTAGTCTTCTTTGATGATATCCTCATTTATAGAAACACTTGGGAGGAACATCTCAGGAATTTGGACAAGATGTTGGGAATCTTGGAGGATCAACAACTCTACGCTAAAGAGTCTAAGTGTGAATTTGGTATGACCGAGATGCTTTATTTGGGGCATATTATCAGGGAAAATGGCGTCCAAGTCCACCAGGATAAAATCAAGGCAATCTTAGAGTGGCCAACCCCTAGAAGTGTGACTAAACTGAGGAGCTTCCTAGGCCTCTACACTTATTACAAGAAATTTTTTAAGGGGTTCTCACAGATGATGACACCTCTTACATATATCACTAAGAAGGGAGCTTTTAGTTGGATAGATGAGGTGCATGAGACATTTGAAAACATGAAGTAGGTAATGAGTTCGTGTCTTGTGCTACCTTTACCAGACTTCACTCAGCCATTTTTGCTTGAGTGTGATGTTTCAGGGATTGGAATAGGGGCAGTATTAATGCAAAATGTCCACCCCATTGCTTTTGAGAGCCACAAACTTAGGGGTTGTGAGTGGAATTATTCAGTATACGATAAGGAGATGTTGGCCATCATGGATCCCTTGGCCAAATTCAAATAATACCTGGTGGGGATCAGGTTCAAAATAAAGACAGATCATAACAATTTGAAGCTCCTCATGGACCAGAAGGAATTGAGCGAGCGACAATAGAAGTGGGTCAACAAGATCCAGGCCTATTATTTTTTGATCGAGTATGTGAAAGGGAAAAATAACATAGTGGCGAATTCCCTCTCCAGGATGCCACCCACATTTTCCCTCATGGATGTAATAGCAGATTGGAAAGCTCTCCTCTTGGTAGAATATTCAAAAAGTAAATTTTCTTGCAAGATACTAAATGGGAAAATATAGGATGACCACTATAGAGTAATCAATGACATCATCTATTACAAGGACATGATCTATTTGGTTCCAAAATATAAGTTAAAAGAGAAGGTTATGGACGTAGCCCACAATTTTCCATTATCAGGACATCCGGGATACATAAAAACTTACAGGAAGATCAGAAAAAGGTTTGCATGGAAGGGCCTCAAGAAAGATGTTCTGATATTCATGAAAGAATGTATTAGCTGTCAATAGAACAAATCAGAGCACACCCATCTGGTTGGGTTACTTCATACTTTACCCATCCCAGAACATAAATGGGAGAGTGTATCGATGGACTTCATTACAGGGCTACCCCAGGCACAGGGTAAGGATTGTATATATGTGTTGGTGGACATGCTCACAAAGTTTTCCCATTTCTTTGCCATCCCTTCTAAATTTTCAGCAGTACGTGGCATATTTATTCTTCATGGAGGTTTTCAAGTTGCATGGTTTTCCCAAAACCATCATGAGTGATAGGGAAAGTCGGTTCATGGGCGACTTCTGGCAAGAACTTTTCATACTGGTCAGGACCGAACTTACACCCAACATGAGATACTATCCCCAAGCTGACAGGAAAATGAAGATATTAAATAAATGGCTTGAAGGGTATCTGAGAAATTACGTATCAGGACAACAAAAGGCTTGGATTGAGTGGTTTTATCTCGGGGAGCATTGCTACAATACGTCCTATCATATTTCAATTGGGATGTCACCCTTCTGGGTGCTATATGGATATGATTCCCCTACATTTGTTGAACACATATTTGGGGAGATCCATGCCCCAAAATACAAAGACTGGATCCAAGAGAGACAAGACATCCTTAAGAATCTAAAAGACAATTTTCATATGGCCCAAAATCAAAAGAAGATGTATGCAGATTGACACAGGGTGGAGCATAACTTCGAGGTGGGGGATTTGGTGTACCTTCACCTATAGCCTTATCGACAATCATCACTGAAAATGAGAGGGGTGAAGAAGTTGAAACCACGATTTTATGGACCTTACAGGATTCAACGGAGAATTTGGGAAGTGGCCTATGAGCTAGAACTTCCAGAAGGATGCATGAAACATAATGTTTTCCATGTTTCATGCATCAAGAAGGAATTGGGACAACATGTTGTGACTTCTACCAAGCTTCCACAATTATATGAAGAGGGACAATTGGTTATGGTTCCTGAATAAATTTTGAAGGGCAGGGAATAGAAGATGAGAAACAGGACTATCAAAGAGTACCATGTCAAATGGAAAGATCTGCCTATTGAAGACGCTACATGGGAGGGCGAACATGTGTTACAATATCCCGAATTGAAATTTCTTGTGGACAAGAAATATTAGGTGGGGAGGACTGTGATATCTCCATCCTCTTAAGAGTCAAAAGGGGAGAATTTCTCTAGCCTAATTGAGTTCCCGTGGGCTAAGGTGGAAAAGTGAACTAGGGGGACATATTTCTCTTAGGAGAACTTTATAAAGTAAAAGTGGAAAAAGGGGACAAGGGTCCTAGGCTAATTAAAAAGTTACTTTAAAATTATAAAGTGAGAAACCCACTAAAGTGACTTTTATTTCATTCAAATAATAAAGGAGTGGGAAAAAGGCTCAAGTGAACATAAAGGGAAAAATGGGGGATTTCCCCTCACTTGTCATTGCCATTTGAGAAAATATATTTGGAGAGCTCTTGGAGAGTTTTCTAGGGTTTTTGGAAACCCTTCTTGCTTACTGGTTTTGGTGTTGTAGTTATACACCCTAGTCAGATTTGAGGACATGATCACTTTAGGTTTCGTCATTGCTCTTCATTGCTATGGAGCTTTATCTTCTTATAACTGAATATCTTTGAGTATTTCCAGTTCCTTGTGTGAGGTGGCTAGGTTTTTCCAGTGTGGGGTGAGTTTGCCATTGTGGGGGCGATTTCCTCATTGTGATGGGAGTAATACTTATTGTGGAGGCTGAACCATACGCCCATTAATATTTCCCATCATTGGGGTTGAGTTTTATACATTTTGGGTGCTGCATACTACATTCTAGGCATATTTACTAGGTCCTGGACGAGTTCTTATCTGTTGTATGAATCTCTCTCTCTGCAGATCACTGTATTATGAGAAGGGGTTGTTGGGTCTACCTGAAGGGGCGTGGAACCTTTGCTGAGAAATATATACATCCAGGAGGTAGAACCCTTCCACCAACTATGATTTATATCTAGTGTTGACTAAAATATCAGCGTGGAGAGTCATATATTATCAAGACCAAGAATTAGGAGGACACTATATATTTTCTGGGCAACGTATAGCTTGTTGGAGGTCGTTCATTGGTTGGGAATGGTCAACTATTATGATGGGAGAATTTGTATATCATAAGTGATGTTTATCCATCTTCCACTGGACTTCATTACAACATAAATATGCAGTAAAGGCATGTAGGTTGAAGAAGGCACATTTCCTCTTTATTGTTATCACCACTTGTCAAAGAATTCTCACATATCGTTGTTGATATTAGTGGGTTTCGTTAGGAGGATATTTCGCTATCTTCTGGACATGTGTTGACTGTATATTCCAAATTATACAAATCTATAATTTTTAGTGTATAGTGGAAGCCATATAATATCTAAATAAAAGTTGGGTTTGAAGGTATTTTTTTTTTATAACAGAAACGATTGGGATTTTATATTAAAAAAAGAGTAAAAGTTTCCACAAAATATATATGGAAGAGTAGTTGAATATCTTCTCCTCTCCTAAAAAACTAACTATCTTTGGAATACTAATATGTTGGTACATCCAGTCCAAAAGGAACTACTATTTTGCCATGTGAAAATGGCCACAAAACTATACAAAATTAACAAAAACTTGCATTTCATTGAAAAACGTGACTAATTATTTTGAAAAAATGTTGGATCCTCCTGTAGATCTGCTGGATGCACTGCTGGATTTGCCTCTGGATGATGAATTCCTTCAGCTGGGTTCGGCCAGACTAGAGCTAGCGCTAGTGGAGGAGGATCCAAGGGGTGTTCATTGCTAGTAGTCGAATCTAAGGTTGAAGGTAGCCTTGACCCAACTGAGTCATTAGAGTTCATTGGTTGCTGAGGATGATTTTAAAGATTTTCTAATTACTTTGCAACTGCTCCAATTTTCCTTGTATTTATGTTAATTCCTCGAAGTGAAATTGAAAGTTCCTGATTTTGCCAAAGTTCCTGTTGGTGCAGTTGAGCCTATAGATTAGCCAATTCCTCTCACAACCTCTGGTTTTCTCATTGAAATTCTCTCTGCCTAGAGTCTGTGTGCTCTTCCACTCATCTAACGTCTACATGTAGTGAGTGAAACTGCTCCCGAAGTTCCTCTGAGACACACATTGGGAAAGAGAAAGGAGCTCTGGATATTATCCACATGTTAGCATAAAGGAACATGCTTGGGCTGGTCTGAAAATCATTGTTGAAATGAAGAGAGAAGATGAGATAAGAAGGGTAAGAAATCAGACCAAGTTGCAAGCGGAGCACCCTGTGTTTCATTGAAGTGGCACTGAAAGAAAGAAGAAAGAGCCATAATTGTGAGGGAGGAATTAATGACATACACTTGATGGAACAAGATATCAGGATCACTCACGAGTTGGCTAGAGTTCGCATAGGGGTGAGTGAGTGAGGTGACGCCATGGGAAAAGGTAGGGTGTCATAGGGTACGAGTGAAGCATCATGAGATTAATATGAAGGAGAAGGAGCTGAGGTGGTGGCACAAGGAGAAGGTAGGTGGGCATGTGGTCTGGAGGAGGGAGCCATGTTCCAAGAGGGGGGGTCCAAAAGAGAAAGGGGGGGAGGAGGGGTCTTGCGAGGGAGTAGGGTGGGTAGGCGTAAGGGGTGGAAGGGAGTTGGGGAGAAGGGGGAAGAGGGAAGGGGGGGGTAGAACTAATTTAGAGTTCAAAAGGGCTAGGTACATGTTTATGAAGGGGAGATGACGATACTAATGGTTATTAAGGGATCCAGGAATGCGAGGAAATTTGATTAATAAAGAGTTGGCCATGTTCTAAGGGTTTCACTGATTTAGCTAAGCGGTTGGCTTCTATATTTTGAGAACGAAGGATGTGGAAGTAGTGGATTATGGGGAAGAGTTGTTTCAAAGAATTAATTCGTGTGCAAATACAACTGGAGGGATGAGTGGCTGTAGTTGAAATTCCAAGAAGATCCCTTATAATGATCTCAGAGTCCCCTATTACCATGAGGGATTGAATGCTTCTTAAGTGTGAAATTTTGAGACCCATGTACACTGCTAGAGTTTTTTCTCTATTATTGGTTCTTTTTCCCACCCCAGAAAAAATGTTCTACCTTTTGTCCACCGGAGTCATAGATGACTCCCATCGTACCTCCCACCCATGGATTACCTGCCACTGCTCCATCAAATAAAAGAAGAGAAGTGTGTTGTTGTCTTTTCCATTGAGAAAATTCATTATTGCTGAGAGGGATTTTCCAGTCCTGTCTTTTAATTTCTCATTGTGGGGGAAAAGAGAGGGGTATGGAAGAGGATCCCAGGATGTATTTTATCCAATCTTCTTCACTCTGTTCCAAAGCATCTATCATAATATCTGATTACTTTGATCGTGAATACTTCAGAGACTAATCCACAAACTTTAGTGAAAATTCTATGCAAAGGGGGAATCTTCTCGTGAAAAATGGCTTGATTGAGAGCAAGCCAAAGTTCCCAACAGACGAATTTGGGAACTTGCCTCCAAAGGAGAGTGAGTTGTTTCTTATTTTTGAAGCTGCCAACATATCTT
>ML798948.1:287757-302653 GCA_009831015.1 Picea engelmannii | reverse complement strand
GGGTGGTAAATGAGATTCCAAACTTGGGAAGAGTAGGGGAACTCTAGGAGAGATGGGGAATGGAATCAGACGCTGAGAGGAAAAATGGGCAGCATGAGGGCCCTTGTATTCCATGTTTTAGAATGTTTTCTACTGTTAGAATTTTTCCGTGAACCAACAACCAACAGAAAATGTTTACTTTAGGTAGCGAGGGACTAGACAAAATTTGTTTCTAGATCTTGGAGGTTGGGGGTCCTTGGGTTTTAGACAACAAGAATCTGTAGCTGGATTTTATAGAAAATGTTTTTTCACCCCATCTATGGGAATCAAAAAGGGAAAGACGGGAGGGAGAGCATATAGAAAGGTTGTTGAAGAAGGTGGAGAGTAAAGGTCTCATATATTCAGGGGTGTTCAATGATTTCCAATTAGTCCAGTCCCCATCATAGTTCCATTGGAAGAAATGCTTGAGTAGGAAGAGGCCCTTTGAGTAGCACCAGTATTTTAGAGGACATAGAGAAGCTAGACTATTCAGGGGTTCATGATCCAGGATACGATCAATCCAAACGTTTATATGTGCTTTGTTTCCTGGGGCCCAACAAACCTTTGATTTTATAAGAGAGGAGGCATTTTTTAAGAGTCACCAAATCAGAGAACCAGGAAGAGGGGGAGTGGGGCCATCAAGACAACACAATCTTGAGGAGTTGAAGTATTTGGCTAGTAGAGCTGTTTTCCGCCAGTCTGCATTTCCTTTGATTATATGCCAAGCAAGTTTTTCTCCCAGAGAGGTGTTCATTATAATTGGATCCTTGATAGAAATTCCACCTTTGTTGATGGATTGACAGACTTGTTTCCAATTCATAAGGTGGATTTTTTTTGGTGTTTTCTTTCCCTTCAACCCAAAGAAAAATTCGAAGCACTCTAGAGATTTTTTCCAGAGTTACTTTTGGGGCTAATAGACCTAAACATTGAAAAATAAAAAGGGAAGAAAGTATCGATTTGAGTAGTACTGATTTCCCAGCAGGGTTCAACCAATGACCTCCCCAACTTTGTATTCTTGAAAAAATTTTGTTAATAACTTCCTTCCAGGCTATAGAACCATAAGTGCTTAGGAAAATTGGCATTCCCAAGTATTTAAAGTAGTTCCAGGTGGTGATGATGGGAAAGCCTAAAATTTTGGCAATTTGCTCTTTGATGTGGCCTAAGACATGCCACTCGTAGATCCTACATTTGGTTGTATTCAGTTTTCCTCCAGAGGACACGAGGAAGGAGCCAAGAATTTTCTGAAAGTGGATAGCAAAGAGAATTGTTGCCACCCCCAAGAGTAGAGTATCGTCTGCAAATTGAGAGTGTTATCTCCTTGACCCCTCTCGCTACAAGTAACCCCAGAAGTCGACCCTTTCTTATTTCTTCTTCTAGCTTACAATTGAGAGTGTCTACTAGGAGAATATAAAGAAAGTGGGAGAGGGGGAATCCTTGGTGGAGTCCTCTGTTGGCCTTCGAAAATTGCAATGGTTTCCCATTTAATAGGGGGGAGATCCAGGGAGAGCCAATGCAGGCTCTGATCCAACTGATGAAGTTTTTGGAAAACCCATACACTTTGAGGACTGAGAAAAGGAAAGAGTGTTTGACATGGTTGAAATCATTTTCCATATCAAGTTTGACGACCATTCCTAGGGCTTTAGATTTTTTGCTAGAGTGTATGGCTTCTTGCATAAGCATAGTATTGTCTGTAATCTATTTTTCCTTTAAAAAGCCACCCTGGTTTTATGAGATCAACTTTGGGAGAAGGGGCTTGAGATGGTTTGCAATTATATTGGTGACATAAATGGGAGAAATTGGAGGGATTGGAGTCTTTGGGAATAAGTGCTAGGAAGGTGGTATTTGTAGCTCCTCTGATTTTCTGCTTATGGAGGGTGTAGTTCAACATTTTCTTCAAATCTCGTTTGATGATGTACCAAAAAGATCGGTGAAATATGCTTGAGAATCTGTCAGGTCCAGGAGCTTTATCAGGGTCCATGTTGTTGGAGAAATTTCTATTTTCGACACACTAGTTCAGTGGGAGTTAACTGACTAGTTCTATTTTAGACTTTCTATTTTTACCATCACTATTATGCATGCATGCATTCCTAAGGAAAGATAACTGCTTAATTTCTTTTCTTAATTATGGAATGGTTTTCCTTATATATAAGTGTATTCCACTCATTCATTGTATCATATTGATCATGATCTATGTATCAATCATCAACTCATTGGAGTAGTGTGAATATATTTTCTCATTCTTCCATATTGAATCTCTCTTCCTTTCTTGATAAGATTTGTTTGTACTTTCTTTAGATAGATCTCCTGTATAGGTTTCCATGAAATACTAACATGGTATCAGAGCTATGTTGCTGGGAGCAAGACAAACAAGCCAAAGAATAAGGAAAATCGAGGTTTCGACGGGCTGAATCCGTGGTCGTACCTTTCAATAGTTATTCCTCCAAAAATATTACGTTTTTGAGGAAATGGCTCCCATAGAAAGTACATCACCCCATTTTGGAAGTGGGTTTTCAACCATTTGGCGAGATTCATCACCGTTTGCTGAGAAAGTAAGCCACAATATATCCTCCTGAAACTGATACGTATCCATGGCCGTACCTTTATACATTCATTGCTCCCAAAATATTATGTTTTAGAGGAAATGACCCACGTGGAAAGTAAATCGGCCCATTTTGGAAGTGGGGTTTCAATCGTTTGGTGAGATTCTTCACTGTTTTCACAGAAAGTAAGTCACAAGATCATCTCCTGAAACTGATATGAATTTTCACTTAAAGTACCCTTTCTACTGTGATTTCTTATTTTTTCACTTGCAGATTGAGAGTAAATTTTTAGGGGTTCTTAGAAATAGTGGGAGAGATGGTTATGACAACTTTTATATAGTCAACATTGGTGGTAATCCTCACACCATACAATTATTTTGATTGGACGCCCAAGGCTGAATTCCAACTCAAAAGGAAAAGATTGTATAATTTGACGATGGCGATAGAAACATAACCTACACCAACGATTGAGAAGATGAGATGGGCGAACCGTAAGGATGAGGCCACAGGAATACTTCTTG
Organism: Picea engelmannii; assembly: GCA_009831015.1. Classification (NCBI taxonomy): domain Eukaryota; kingdom Viridiplantae; phylum Streptophyta; class Pinopsida; order Pinales; family Pinaceae; genus Picea; species Picea engelmannii. The sequence goes on along the minus strand of ML798948.1, from coordinate 299,574 downwards.
AGTTAATCTTCATTGATTTATGGTTTCATGTTGCTGCATGCAAGAATCCAAACGAGATCTTGAGCACCTTGGAAGGACTCTTTGGAAAGCAGGATGAGATGCAAAGTCATATGCTTTAGGTAGAGTTGAATACCTTAGACCCTAAAAGTTTTGATAATATACAATATTTTTTTACTAAATTTAAATCTTTTCTATTAAGTTTGGGTGAATGTGGTATTGACAAGTCTACATAAGAGAAACAACTTATTCTAACAATCTTGGCCAAGTTAGGACCAAAATACACTGTATATGTCTCCAATTTCCATTCCGGCAGATGTCTTTTTGGAACAAATTGGAAAATGCCTACATTGGCTCAGTTCATTGAGTCTCTTACATAAGAGCAGACAAAACTCATACAGATGGGCCTCATGAAAGATCCCAAAGCACATGCACTCACCATGCATAATGGAAAAGGGTCATGTAAACAGAATGGGAAGGATGAATATTCCAAGCCCGTCAATGATTCTTCAGGTTCCAGAGACTCTTCAGATTCCAAGAAGAAGAAGAAGAAGGGAAAGAAGTGAACTTACTGCAATAAATTGAATCATGAAGAATCCACATGCATGAAGAAACAGATCGATCTTATGGCACAGAAACTTCAATAGAACAACCTTGGAAACTTCATTCCAGAGGGAGTCAAGAAGCAGAAGGAAGAAGATCCTTCTCCTAAGAAAGGTAATCATCATGCTTTGGTTGCAATTAATTCCTCATTTGATTCATGGATTATAGATTTTGGTGCATCCCATCATATGACAGAAAAAGAGAAAGTTTTCTCTTTCTTGAGTCCATGATGAAGACTGATGCAGGCGAATGTGTGTCCGTACACCTCCAACTCAACCGCTCACAGGATCGCTCAATTACCCTCCTTCGTGAGCCGAATTAGCTCCTTGGATTCCCTCAGGAATCACTGCTGCAAATACTCAATCCAGTCCACATGTCCTTCTTTACCTTCCACGACCTTCAACACTTGACCGTGGTTATCCCCGACTCTGTATCGGGGTTCGGGGTTTCGCGGTTCTCACTGTCGAGAACTTCTCGCCTCTCCAATCCCCGATTTGCGACGAGCGCCTTTCCTCTGAGCGCTAGCCCCTTCCAGCTATGCGACGGTCCATGTGACCGCTCCCCATACGACCGTAGCCTTATCCCTCTATCGGGGTTTCCAGTTCTAATTTCCCGATGAGTTATCCTTTTGCCCTTAGCCCTCCTGGCTAGACTCTTTCCATATGACCACTGCCCATGACCATGATCAAACCTCCTATCGGGGTTTCAGAATTTTCAATGTCAATGTGCATACACTTATGGGATTCGCGATATGCCAATCCCCGACTTCCTCCGGATCACTGATAGCTGGCCTCCACTATGCCTCTATCCTCCTTCTCTGCTGTGATGACAACTGGTCTCCACTCATCGGGGTTTCGTGTATCTCGATTTCAAAGTGCACAAACCACTTTTCCACGGGATCTCCGATATCCCGATGGCTTCAACTCCGGTGGACGCTTCCCTATCGGGAATTTCGTCAATGATGTCGATGGTTTCCACGCGTCCTTCCAAATGGACGATCCCGATTCTGTCGGGATTTTGGGACTTCCAATGTCCCGTTCCTCTTGTCCTCAGGAAATCCGATTTCCCGATGACGTCTTATGTCGACGATCGCTTGATCTCCGACACCTGTCCCTCAGATGTACGGATCTGATCTTGTCGGTGTTTCGAGACTTATGGTGTCTCGATTCCCTTTCCCTTGAGAACTCTGATTCTCCGATGGCCAATATCTCGATGGCCCTAGCTCTTGTTGGGACTTCTCCTCCTACCCACGAGGACTTAACCTCCGTGTAACTTCCGCAGATACAATGACTGTCGGGTATATGTCTCAGATCTAACGGCCAGACCTTTTCTCCCTCTGTGCGCACTCCTCCGAATACTCCTTGGACTTGAAAACCAACGACCCAGATTCTATCGATCGATCCAACGGCCGCTATGCTCCTCCCTGAGATTCCTGCGCGCCTGCTACTTCGCTTAACCTTTGCGCAACTTCTCCCGATCCAACGACTGTCGGGATTTCTGTATGAGATCCGATGACTGTCGGTCTCCTTCTTCTGTAGGCTCCTCCTGAGCTCCTCCTGGACGTAAAATCCTCAACGGTCCAGATCTGTTCTCTTCAGGCTGAGCTGACGGTTGCTGAGCTCTCCTGAGCTTCCTGCATGCTTTCTTCCTGCGCTTGGAAGAATTTGAACTTCTCCAAGGCCTCAATATTTATCTGTTCCTCTGCGAGCTCCACAACCTCGAGCCTCGCTGCGCGTATACAATGCTACCCTTCCTGAGCTTTTACCTCCTTTTGAATCCTTAAAGGATTCTTCCGACTCCTGCACTCCTTGCAGATCCTTCTCGTGCGCACACAACGTGCTATCTCTCCTGAGCTTCTGCAACCACTCAGGCCCCTTAGGGGATTTTGTCCTTCTCCTCCCTCGGATGTAGAATGGAATGGATGCCCTCCTAGCTATCCTTCTGCTCAAGCCTCTTCTTGAGTACTTCTGAGTATTCAATAACCCAGTGAAAGTTCCCTCAGTGGACCTTTCCTCAACTTCCAAAACTCAAAAAGTTCTTTTCTCCTGTGCCTTCTTGCACACCTTCTCGACGCCCTCCTGGCGGAGTATCTTCTCCACAGAACGTTCAGTAGTTATGGGTTCCTTCTGTGCACCCTTTGCACCTGCTCAATGCCCTCCTGGCAGAGCTCTCAGAATCCTCAGTGATTATGTTCCTTCTTCAAAATCTCAAGAGAGTTCCTTCCTTTGCGCACCACTGTACACACGCTCAATGCCCACTTGGCAGATCTCCTACAGAACTCCTAAGAGATTCTATTTGCAACTGTGTTTCTTATCCATAGCCTTGCCTCCAAGGTATTCAACAACCTTGAGGTCTTCTTCCTCTAAGCTGTTGACTTCAATCTTGTGCCGCATCACGTCTTTGTCTGACTCCTCAGAGTTCAGAAGTGCACTCATGCACCGGTATTCAGAGTCTTCAATGCTCTGTCATGCCCTCCTGACACGAAACCTCAAAGACCCTCAACCTAAAATCAAGCACACTCCCTGTAATGGCATGATAACAACACACAATCACAACATATAATGAACACCCACAGGCATGCATATAAGACAAAACATATGCAGGAAAAACTACTACTGTTTACATTAAAAATGGAAATCGCCTGTATTTTCCAAAGGTGTTCTCGAGCTCTCTCTGGATCTTCTCTCTTATACCATTACTACAACCTCTCTCTAACCCAAAATGATATCTGAAAATATCTTTTACCTGAGGGGCTCTTAGCGCTTCCCTCCAGGTTCACCTACTCTAATAAATTACATTCAATGGCTATCTAGTCCAACATCTGGATCTAGATCTCAACCGATCTAGCATTAAATCCGATCCTATCAACATCTTGCACAAAGGAACGAATTCCATGGCTCACCAGCCTAAAACATTAAATTACATTGAATTCCAAATTCAAAATGAGGCTGCGCCTCTCTTCAGCCTTTAAATGCATGCGCACTGACGTGGCTGGATGGCCGACCGACTGTATGGAGAGATGCTCCTGCATCAAAGACCCCCTATTCTCATGGGGGATGATACTCCAGTAGTAGTAGCAGGAGAAGGGAGACTGGAACTCCACAATGGTAGTTTTGAGAATGTTCTACATGTTCCAAATCTTTCTATGAATCCGCTATCAGTTTATCAGATCACTCAGAAAGGTTAAAAGGTTGAATTTACATCAGATTCAGTTTCAGTAATTGACATGCATGACAATTCCATTATTTCAATTGGTGAGGTGGATCACAAGTCAAGGTTGTATAAATTCACTAAGTTTTCTGACGATGACTCCTCTAATCTACTTACACATAAGGAGACTACTTTGCATGCACCTCCATTGAAACATGCATATACTCTTGTTCTTCCATCAGTTTCAGACATCAGAGATGATTCTATACACTCAGATTCTATACATGGAAATAAGCAAGTAGTATATCCAGATGAGAATCCAACGCCGAAACTTCAGTAGATGCCTAAGAAGGCATAGACCACACTTCAGGCAACAAGCAACTTTACAGGGAATCCATTGGATTCGAGGATGACTTGATCTCAACATGAGGAGCCTTCTCATGTACTTTCAGCTTCAGAACCTGTGATGCCCATGCATTGATATATGGTTCAATATACTGATCCACAGAACTACAATAGGGTTGTGGGAAATCCCTTATGGCAAGCAACCATGCAGAGGGAGTATGAATCACTCCTACAGAACCAAAATTGGAATCTGGTTCCATGTCCACCAGAAAGGAATATTTCCAGGTGTAGATGGGTCCACAATATCAAGAGGTACAATGCCTGACATGTTTCCAAAGGACTTCATCAGATCCATAAATATTTCTACATCTTCACAAAGAATTTCAGTGAGCAGAACTTTTAGACTTTGCGGGATCATCTTGCAGTGAAGAACACAATTGTCTAACAACTGTTATTTTCTTCTTTTGATACATTATATTTTGAGAGGGGGTTTTGTTCCCACGTGTTTTTCCCTCTTTCCTCACTTTTATTCAGTGTTCATTAGTTGCATTGTACATGAGTACCTAAAATGGCTTAGTAGCCGGGACTCATTTTTTACTCCATAGTGATGTTTATGGGGGGTGTTGGAGAAAATTCTATTTTCGACACACTTGTTCAGTGGGAGTTAACTGACTAGTTCTATTTTAGACTTTCTATTTTTACCATCACTATTATGCCTGCATGCATTCCTAAGGAAATCTAATTGCTTGATTGATTTTCTTAATTATGGAATGGTTTGCCCTATATATGAGTGTATTCCACTCATTCATTGTATCATATTGATCATGATCTATGTATCAATCATCAACTCATTGGAGTAGCGTGAATAGATTTTCTCATTCTTCCATATTGAATCTCTCTTCCTTTCTTGATAAGCTTTGTTTGTACTTTCTTTAGCTAGATCTCCTATCCATGTTTCCATGAAACACTGACACATGTCCCAAACTGCTTTGGCTATTTCTTATTCTGTTATACCCCTGATTAATTGATTTTTTTCATGCTCAGAGACTATGCTTGGAATGTTGGATAACATGTCTAGTGCATCTACATTTGTTCCTTCACTGCTTGGTTGCTGATATAAGTTGTTGAAGTGGTGGAAAGCCTCTTCTTTGACTTGATCAAAAGTGTCGAGTTGTTGCCCAATATTTGAAATAATGGAAGTAACTGTGTTTTTTTTCCTCTGAGTTTGAGCTTGCTTGTGAAAGTAGGAAGTGTTTGAGTCTCTCGCTTTTATCCAGAGGCTTCTGAATTTCATCCTTCAATGTTCTTCCTCTCTCTGTAAGGAGTGATGGAGATGTTGATGTGCTTCTTTTTTTGAATAAGTATTGATTCTATTAATGTCTCTTCTTCTATCTAGAGCTGAACTTTCATGAGTTTCTCTATATTTTCTTGCCTTTCTTGTTGCGGTGGGATAAACAAAGTTTTCACCCAATATTTGAGCGCTAGTTTGACCTCCTTAAGCTTGATGTCCCAGATATAATTCAGGGATCCAAAGAAGGGAGTGGACCATGCATTTCAAATAATAGAGGGGATGGAAATATTTTCGATCCAGAGGTGGTTGAAGCAGAAAGGGAGGGGTCCAATGTTTTGGGGATTTTTGAAGTTTAGAGAGATTGGCTTGTGATCAGAAATGACAGATGGGAGGATATGAGAGGAGATGTCTTGGGGGGAAAGAAGGAAGTTGTTGTTGATGAGGAAGTGATATAGACAAGCTGCTATATGGTAGAGGCTAGATCGTCTATTGTTCCATGTATACTTTCCTTTGGATGGTTTGACATCATGTAGATCCCACTTTGTGATTAAATCAATTAGATTTTCTGAGAAGGGGTCTCTAATTTTACTGCCTCCTTTCCCCCCCCTTAATTTAGGTGAGTGTTGAAGTCTCCACCTATTATGCAAGAGAAGAGATCGATGGTATTTTTGAGCTCTGAAAGGGAGTTCTAGCAAGCCATTTTGTCCTTGTAGGAGTTGGGAATATAGACATTGACTACTGAGATGCTATTGTTGTTATCCTTATTTTTAAGAACAGTTAAAAGCTAATTTTGAGTTTTTAGAGTTACCTCGAGAGTCCATATTTGATCATCCCAAAGAGTTTTTATACCATCAGAGGCTCCTTGAGAGCTTACAACTGCTACAACTGTGGCTTTGAAGACTTTCTTTGTTGTTTCTAGAATAGTTGATGCCTCCATTTTGGTCTCCTGGAGGAGGATTACTTAGGGGTTGGCCATATTTTTGAGATCTCTTAGAGCTTCAACTTTAAATTTGTTGTTGAAGCCCCTATAGTTCCAGGAGAGAAGATTCATTGACAAGAGGTGGAGGAATCCTGACTGTCATGAGACAGGTAGTCCAATCCTTTAGTGCCTCCTTTTCATGTTGAAGTGTACATGGAGTTTTCTATAGATTGTTGCTTTCCTTGTGCCTTTTCTTTTGAAGCTATTTCTTCTCTGAATTCCTTGTTTGATCTTCGACCCGACTTTCTAGGTTTTTCTGGTGGAAGTTCTCCTTCTTCCTCCTCTTGATTGTGTTGTGATTTTGAGTGGGGTTCTTCATTTACTTACTGCTCTATTTATTCTGTGTCTATAGCTAGGGCAAAGAAGGATATAGGGGCCAAAAAAAGCATTGAAGGGGGGTTTTTCTTTGAAGAGGATTCACCAAGCAGTTCAAAGAAGTTTTGAGTGGGAAATAGGGGTACGTTGGAGGGGTTGGGACAAGATATTTTGGTGGGGGAATTTGAGGGGAGGGTTTTTTCGAGAAGACCTCGGCTTGGGGATAGATTCAGTGGAGCTGGGTCCAGAGCCTGATCCTTTGTATTTATTGGATTTCCTCCTAACCTACTGCCAACCTTCCTCTTGTTGTGTTGCGTCGACTTCTTGATATTGTTTGTTACTGGGGTAATTTTTTGCAAAATGACCATATTCAGGAAAGGACTTTCATTTGAACAGAAGCTGCTCATAATATAGCTTCTGAATATGGGTTCAATCATCTAATTTTAGCTTGATTGCCTCCGAGAGACTTTTTTCTAGATCTACTTCCACACAAATCCTAGCACAGGAGTACAGACTGGTTTTAGGTTCAACCTTGTCTATGTATTTTCCCAGAGTATTGCCTATACTTTTTAGTACTTCATCACCCCAATTTATGGGTGACACATGTCACCACTGTAAGGGTGACACGTGGTGTTAGAAAAACAGGATTGCGGAGCAATAAAATAAAACAAATGCAGAAACAAAACACATAAGACACACAATACAAGAGAGACACAGATTTACATGGTTCACCCAGTGTGGGCTACGTCCACCAGAGAAATTGCCAGGTCCTTCCTTTATTATTATGCAACAAATGAAGGGATACAACCTACAGCAAAACCCACTATAACTTCCTCTTCTTTCTCTGACAGTCTCCTCTCTCAGAATACAATATTCACCATCATCCATAGCTGCAATACATTTCCCTCATAAAAGAGGGTTTCCTTCTAGGGAAAAAAACCCTAACATAATCTCTACCGTTAGATCTGCGACCTTATAATGAACGGTCCAGATTTACAATGAAATTACAATATACTTTTACAAGGCAATTTTTGCTTCGGGGGCTTCGCCCCCGAACCCCCATCTAGGGACGCTACCCCCATACCCCCCAGCCAAGGGGATAGCCCCCCTAGACCCCGTAGAGGGGGTACCCCCCCTTTTCCCTCCCCCATGTGGAAGAGTGTACATACTTCTGGGGTGTAAATAATTCATGGGGTATAAACACGACTGAAAGAAAGGACCTCTGAATTAGGAAGATAATCAGGCTCCACAACCAACACGTGGCATGGGATGACGTCAGCAGGTGACTGGCAGGTACGGTGGTAGGGAACGTGGAAGGTGATGTGGACCATCCGACATTTGACACTTGGTAGTTTTTGGTTGGTTGTTGATGTGCCACATGGACCAGTCATGGGCTGCCACATGGCACCCTGTGGTTGGTTAGTGGTTTATGTAAAATTTTATGGTTTCACCGTGGGTCGAACCCCCGACCTATCCTCCGGGAAATGAACTGGCAAGACTGGGCTAACCACTCGGGCCACTAGTGTTTCTTAACAACTATATGCCAAAGTTTGTATTTAAATTTGGTTAAATTTTTGGTCGGAGGCGGGAAGGGCTGGGGCCTAGCCCCAACCCTTGGTTGTATTTCCGCCCCATATGGCCACGAGAGCGTGTGGGGTTTAAACTTGCGGGTGTGTGTGGATAGGGTTGATCCCTTGGATCCTAGGTGGATCCCACAGGACCAGGGGCCATCCACCAAAAGGACGTGGGGGTTATATATATAGTTAGCCTGTGGTTCCATAGAACACACCGATGACCAGGAGCCAACCCAGACAGGGGGCTCGCGTACAGTTAGAGCGCTTGGCCACATAACCAATCCCCCACATGACCAGGAGCGCGCGCCAAAAGGGGATGTGCCCTAATTTTAAACAAAAAGTGGGTTTTTGTTAAAGTTTGGGATTTTATTTGATTTTAATGCCTGTTTTTAATGAATTTTCTCCATTATTGGGAGATATTGGGCATTTTTGGAGCCCAAATTTTGGGAGGAAGTTGGGGATGGATAAACAACTTCAGATCTATATAAACCAGGCCTGTTTGAGGCCATGGAGGATAGTCAGAGAAGATTTATGCTGAAGGGAAGCCAAGCCAAAGCCATTTTTATGCAGGGAAGCTATTGAGGAGCAGATGCTTGCGGGCCATTTCTGGGAGCTCTGAACGTCCATTTTTCATGCCGTTTTCTTTATAGGGTTCTAGAGATTTGGAAAAACATGACCAAATCAGTCTTGTAGCCAATTGGAACTACTGCGATGTACTTTTGAGATTTTGAACATAAATAAAGAAGCCTCCCCCACAGAGACAAAGGCCCGGAGACGTAGGAAAAGTTGTGCCGAACTCTGTTATCAATTCTCGTGTTATGGTTTGCTATATATTATTTCATTTCATATATTCATATGTGTATATGGCTGTCATAATTCCTCTCTTTTCCTCATTCTTTCATTAAGCTTCTCAAATTGTTAATTAACACATGCAAAATTAAAACTCAACCATAGTCATTAAAAGATCCTACAGATCAAGAAGTATGTACACTCTTCCACGCGGGGGAGTGCAGAGGGGGGTTACCCCCTCTGCGGGGTCCATGGGGGCTATCCCCCCGGCTGGGGGGTCTAGGGGAAAGAGGGGGTTTGGGGGCGAATCCCCTGAAGCAAAAATCGCCTTGTAAAAGTATATTGCAATTTCATTGTAAATCTGGACCGTTCATTATAAGGTCACATATCTAACGATAGAGATTATGTTAGGGTTTTTTTCCCTAGAAGGCAACCCTCTTTTATGAGGGAAATGTATTGCAGCTATGTATGTTGGCGAGTATTGTATTCTGAGAGAGGAGACTGTGAGAGAAAGAAGAGGAAGTTACAACGGGTTTTGTTGTAGGTTGTATCCCTTCATTTTGCTGGATAATAATAAAGAAAGGACTTGGAAATTTCTCTGGTGGACGTAGCTCACACTGGGTGAACCACGTAAATCTGTGTCTCTCTTGTATTGTGTATCTTCTGTGTTTTGTTTCTATATTTGTTTTATTTTATTTCTCCGCGGTCCTGTTTTTCTAACAACTGGTATCAAAGCGTAAGGTAACTCGCAGGAAAAGAGGGTTCCTGGTTCGAGTGAGAGAAATGTCGGAAGATGGAAAGTTTAGGGTTGAGAAATTTAACGGCCAAAACTACCAGTTATGGAAGATGCAGATGGAAGATTATTTATATCATAAGGATCTATTCCTACCATTGAGAAGAGTAGCAAAGAAGCCGATGGCCATGAAGGACGAAGAATGGGAGATTCTTGACAGAAAGTCTCTAGGAATGATACAACTGAGCCTGGAAGTGTCGGTGGCTTTCAATATCTCGAAAGAAAAGACAATGAAGGGTTTGATGGACGCGTTGGACAAATTGTATGAAAAACCCTCGACGTCCAATAAGGTATTTCTAATGAAGAGATTATTTAATATGAAGATGTCGGAAGGTGGGTCTGTTGCAAATCATTTAAATGAATTTAATACGGTTACTAATCAACTAAATTATGTAAAAGTGGACTTTGATGATGAGGTTAGGGCTCTTCTAATCTTGTGCTCATTGCCAGAAAGCTGGAATGGCTTGGTCATGGCTGTAAGTAACTCTGTCTCTGGTTCAAATACTTTAAAATTTGATGATGTTGTTGGTGTTATCCTTAGTGAGGAAATGCGATGGAAAAGCATAGGTGAGAGATTAGGTAATGCGTTGAACATGGAGAACAAGGGAAGACAAAAGGATAGAGGAAAGGGCTCAGGGAACCATGGGAATTATAGGAAGGGAAGATCCAAATCTAGACTTGGAAAGATAGAGTGCTGGAATTGTGGGAAGAAAGAACATCTGAAGAAAGACTGTAGAGCTCCAAAGAAACAAAGAGATGGGCAGCAGGAGAGAAATCAGGAAGAAAATGTAATAGGTGATGTGTTACAAGATGCTTTGATTCTTTCTGTAGATAATATTTTCGAGTCTTGGGTAGTAGATTCAGGGGCTTCATTTCATACCACACCCCATAGGAAACATTTTCTAGATTATGTTCAAGGTGATTTTGGGCAGGTTCATTTGGGTGATGATGCACCATGCAAAATTGTTGAAATGGGAAAGGTAAAAATAAAGCAACGCAATGGAAACCAATGGTTGTTGAAAGAGGTAAGATATATTCCATATTTAAGGAAAAATCTAATTTCAATAGGGAGGTTGGAAAGTGAAGGTTGTATATCCATATTTATAGATAAGACGTGGAAGGTCATCAAAGGATCATTGGTGATAGCGAAAGGAGAGAAGGTAGGTACATTGTATTTATGTACTGGTAACACTAACTCTTCTATATCTTTAGCTTCTACAAGAGTGGATATAGCACTGTGGCATCATAGGCTGTGACACATGAGTGAGAAGGGTATGCAGATACTTCACAAAAGAAATTTTCTGCCAGATCTTAAACAAATTGATTTGGACTTCTGTGAGCAATGTGTTTATGGAAAACAAAAGAGAGTCAGATTTCTCAGAGTCGGAAAAGAAAAGAAGAATGAAAGGTTAGAGCTTGTGCATATAGATGTATGGGGACTAGCTCAGGTATCATCTCTTGGTGGCTCTCNCGACAAAAATCTGATGTTTTTGATACTTTTAAGAAATGGAAAGATTTAGTTGAGAATGAGACAGGAAAAAGTTTGAAGTGTCTCAGATCAGATAATGGAGGTGAATACTGCAGCAAGGAGTTTGATGATTACTGTCCATACCATGGGATTCATAGAGAGAAGACAGTTCCACGAACACCACAAGAAAATGGTGTGTCAAAAAGGATGAACAGGACAATCATGGAGCGTGCAAGGAGTATGAGATTGCATGCTAGTTTGCCCTTACAGTTTTGGGCAGATGTCATAGATACTACTATTTACTTAATAAACAAAGGACCTTCAAGCTCTTTGGATGGTAGAATTCCAGAGGAGGAATGGATAGGAAAACAGGTAAACTATTCTTTTTTGAAAACTTTTGGTTGTGAAGCATTTGTCCATTTTGATAAAGAAAATAGAACAAAGCTTGAGGCAAAATCCAAGAAGTGTACCTTTATTGGATATGGTGTTAATGATTTTGGTTATCGCTTATGG
>ML798948.1:231024-286412 GCA_009831015.1 Picea engelmannii | reverse complement strand
GTCTTCAAGAATGAAGATGAAGATGAGAAATTTTCCAGGTCCAAGAAGGTTCAGAGTCCAGCATATACAACAACGGTGGAGTTGTTGAGATCAGTCTCCAAGTGGGATATTGTTGGTTGTGGAGCATAATTATCTTCCTGATTTAGAGGTCTTTTACTTTTAGTCGTGTTTATACCCCTTGAAGTATTTACACCCTAGAAGTATGTACACTCTTCCACGCGGGGGAGTGCAGAGGGGGGGTACCCCCTCTGTAGGGTTCGGGGGGGCTATCACCCCGAAGAAAAAAATTGCCTTGTAAAAGTATATTGTAATTTTATTGTAAATCTGGACCGTTCATTATAAGGTCACAAATCTAACGATAGAGATTATGTTAAGGTTTTTTGCCCTAGAAGGAAACCCTCTTTTATGACGGAAATGTATTGCGGCTATGTATGTTGGAGAGTATTGTATTCTAAGAGAGGAGACTATAAGAGAATGAAGAGTAAGTTACAGCGGGTTTTACTGTAGGTTGTACCCCTTCATTTTGCTGGATAATAATAAAGAAAGGACCTGGAAATTTCTCTGGTGGATGTAGCTCACACTGGGTGAACCACGTAAATCTGTGTCTCTCTTGTATTGTGTATCTTCTGTGTTTTGTTTCCGCATTTTTTTTATTTTATTGCTCCGTAGTCCTGTTTTTCTAACAACGGTGAAAAGGAAAATGGGGAATTCTCACCCAAATCGGTACAGATGAGGAGATGTCATTTTTTGGGTCAAAATCCGGAGTCCATTTATTTAGGTATAAACCTCTTGGGCCGAATAAGTAAGGACCATTTCTGAAAATGAGATCTCTATCTTCTTTGTTCTCAAAGTAAAAGATATATAAACCCTTACCATAGAAGAAATGGTTCATGCATCCCTAAACCAAAGGATGTCAGTTTCACTCAATCTAGAGATCGATCTACCGCGGTGAAGGCCATAATACCATGAACTCACCTACAATTTCTCTGGAGGCAAAGGAGAGAGTCTTTCTTCTCGCTGCAATACATGGGATCATCACTTCAGGGATATGATCCAGTTTTTTCATGAACTGGGAGGTGTTGGGGCGTGTGGGAGGAGTGCTCAGTGAACTAACTAGCACCTTGAAAGATACGACCTTGTTGAGGAAGTCCCGGGGGGTTTCGGATCTAGGACCGCCAAAGCCACGGGGGCCGAGAGAAAAGCAGGGAGGCGACGACTAGGGTTGCAGAGCGATTTTTCCAAACATACTTTAAGGATGAATGGTTTGAAGGTATTTATGTGAGATTATTGAAGTAATATTTGGAATATTCCTTAGGCTTATTATGATATATATATCATGTTCTTATATTCTCTCCTAAAAAATCAAAACCCAGAAAAGATAACTAAAATTAAAGCTACAATAGTCTTTCACCAACTATTTGACAAAATGTCTACACTAGATATGCTGCAGTAAGCATAAAAGTTAATGCAAATATATAACAACCAACTTGCAAAGATATTATAAGGAGATGAAAACACTTTTATGACAACCCAAACACATTAGAAATCCTCCATTGATAGTGGCTAAGAAAAATCAACCATTTGGTAAAGTCTTTGAAGCTTATCTTCAAAGTGTTTGTCGAAACACCTCAATGAAGACAAGTTAAATTTCCTTCATATTTAATTAGGGATCTTACAATGGCCTAAGGTCGTCTTCAATGACATATTGTGAAAAACAAAGGAGACGTGGATGTGGTAAAATATTAAATGGATTAGTAAATGGGATATTCACTTGAATAGGTGCCCTATGAATAGTAAAGAGATACAAGCTTTTGTTATTGATAGGTTCCATAAGTGATCCTGGGATAAAGGGATAGGGAGAAAGAAAAAACATTATATTTAAGAGTTTAAACCCACTTACAATCACCATAAAAAAGTGTACATATGGGACAATATATCTTGGAGAGACAAAAGTATTGTTTCCCAGTTAAGAACCAATTCCCATTAACTCTGTTGTGAAACCAAGCGTTGGAAAAGACCAAAGGAATATTGGGAAGAAAAACATTTCATTTTAGAGTGTGAAGCTTTCAAAGAAAACATGGATAGTTATGTAATTATCTTGACAACTAGCTCTTGGAATAATTTATTCAACGAGGGGATAGTGGATAAAGTGGGAGAACTCATCATCAAGTTGAACAAGAAAAGGGATGAAATGAAAAAATCAATGTATGAGGCGGTCTGTCCCATAGGATATTGTTAGCCTCGTGGACGTTAAAATTTCTTTCTTTCTTTATAAATACACCATCTCCTCTGAACTTTGTGACACTTTATGACACATTACGACACTTTATGCAAAGCTTGTTGCAGTGCTTTTCGTAACTTAGATGTGGAGAAATCTTAAACCAAGTCCCACAGTGATTTTCTAAAAGTTGTTGCTAAACCTTTTGGATGGGATTACTTTTGAAATTGTGCAGCTAATTCTTTGCGGTCTCACTGAAGAAGTTGCAAATTTTTACCACAACGAGTTTTCAAAACTTGTCTCAAATACAAAACTTGAGTTTTTTAAGCCCATCGCAAATATTTCAAAATGGGTTTGTATCAAAGTATTGCGGTGAGGCCTTTGAAGATCCACGTGAAGATCCACCAGATAAAGTTACATAGTATCATTGCAAGCGAGTTTGGAGAACTCTCCACAACACATAAAATTCATTTTTGAATCTTACTGGAAAGTACTCTTGATAATTGTTAATGTCCAATCATTGTATTTATTGTCGAAATCTTTCAGAAAATCATTGCCACAATTGGACCATTGAGTGTTGAAAGGTGATATATTGCCAAAGCCTTTTCAAAATCTGAAAAAGTAGAGTGAAGTCTAAACAAGGGATTTTTAAGTGTAGTCTAAGCCGAGAATCAACAATTGAAATAAATTGTGCCAATTTCATTCCATAAGTAGAGGAACTATACTAAGATATTTTAGAAGTATATTGTGAGTGTTGGTCCTAAGGTCTGCACCTAACTGCTAAAGGGAAAATCTAGGCCACTTATCAGTTTAGAATGATTTTTCCTTTTAATTTTTGTTGGTTGGTCAGAGGGTTATTCTATCAAGACAAAAGAAAGGTTGGGTTGGAAAAATGATATGGATGAGGGTCCTCCTTGGCTGGTGGAACACTAATGACATACCAGTGAAATAATAGAATACAAAGGGAAACAACAAACTACTCAATGAATAATCTGCTGCAAGAAGTTCAATACTTAAAATATTATTTCAAGACATTAAACGTGTATCAAGACACAATTACTCTTTCAGGTTGCAATAAAAGAAAATATTCACCAAGCATTAGTTGTTTTCATAGGTTTCATATTAATAAAGACAAGTTACACAATAGCTAAAAGGAAATGACATGTACTTCACACAAATAAAAAAATGCATTCAAGATAAGATAAAAAAACACATGAAGATTTGAACGAAACATTGTCATCAAGAGTATGTTCACCAGGTAGAGAGATTTTATCCATGCATAGAATGGTCCAAACAGTCTGATGTATTTCTATCCTTTCACAAAAAATCTGACCCTAATGATATCCAAAAACTAACTATTTAAAAGAGTTGCAGAGGCTCTCGTCCTTAGGGGATTGATACCTAATTCTAGTTTACTGACTATAAGACAGACTGAATAATATAACTGACTTTTCACGGAGTTCAACATGCAAAATTTGTACTAAACTTAACTGGTAACAAGTGGTTCTTATCACACACATAAGACCACTTGTTATTTAATCTAAAAGAGTGTGCAATGGCACAATAAGAACTGCTACCAGAAAAAATATTGCATGTGCTGAACGAACTGAGATTGGCATAAAAAGACTCGGAGTGGCAGGACAAATTTATGGGTTGAATGATGGTATGCATGCGATTTGGAGGCCATCAGAGACAATTGGTTGTGACAAAGATTTCGGCAGCTAAGCGCACTCTGTGTCGACCCCATCAGATGCCATCTCTACTTGTGAATAGATTTGATCGAATGGTTGACAACCCAACGATCATGAAGGGAGATGTGGAGGCGAGATGAGTGGACGCAAGGGTAGATGACATGTGAGGATAGATGTAAAAAGGTGAGAGGAAGTGTGAATATGATGGAGGTATTGAGAGTATGGAGTTGGCGACGTGTAGTGAAAGATACAAGTGTCGAAAGTTGAGCAGTAGCGGGAGTGTGAGTGGAGGTGAGAGGAGGTAACATGGAGGTGACGTAGTGACCTGATTTCATTTAAGCACATGGTTGTGGAAGTTGTTGAAGGTGGTTTGGGTCTACACCTCTTTTGGGCCTGCAATCCCCCACAAAGTTGCCATGTACCCTTCCAACAATACCATGGTTCCAATTGCGGGACCGCTTTGGAAAATTAACGTTTGAGTTGTTTACATCCCCACAATGAAGTGTGGTCATTGATATGATTACGTTCTGTGATCCGGGTGATATTTACCTACTGCAAGGATCAACGATTCTTGTTGATTTGAGATCAATGGTCTAGATTCACTTTGGAATTTTGGGCTTCGGGAGTTTCGAACGTGAGGCATGAAAATCTCCCGGAGGAAAATCGCTGAAGTGAATGATCTACCTCCATGTGTCCTTATTGATGGATGGTCCATATTCACTTCAGAAGTTCAGGCTTCAGCAGTTTCAAATGACGTTCTCGTAAATCTCCCGAAGTGGTACAGGCTGTGAAGTGACGTGATGGTCTAACGTCATATAATGTCACGACTGCTGATGTGTCATGGAAAGAAGGGTGACACATGTCATGTGGAAATGGGTGAATGACACAACCAAATGACATGTAATGAGTGCCATGTGTCATGACTGATGAGTGTGCCACATGTCTCAACTGATGGTTTCCACGTGCTTTGGAACTTTGAGCTTTGGGGTTTCGAATTGTGAGGCATGAAGTTTTCCTGGAGTAGTATGGGCCCGGAGTGATGTGGCAGGCTCTCGGGACTTCGGGTGATTCTTGATGTTAAACCTTGTGCAATTTCGACACTCCGAATACATGAAAATCGTCGATCTAATTGGCTTGATGGATCACCACCATTGAAAGTTAACCTTTATGTTTCCACAATTAGATTCTGAAATTGACCACTTTGGATTGTTGCTTTTGTCCATGGGCATTTCCTATGCATATAGAAAAATCTTGGGTGACCTGCGGTGAGATGAATCAATGGAAAACATGATGACAAGAATTCCGAACCAAATATGAAATGTATTTTATCCTTCAGGAAAAAAATAAACAAAAATGCTCAAAGACTCAAACATGAAAGAAATGAATAAGAACCAAGTCGCTAAAAAATGGTAAACTGACTTAACCAACCCGAAGACAAAAAATTGATGAAGGCATAGGGAAAAGAGAGAGGAGAGGTAGGGGTGCAGACCTAGGTTACAACATTGGCTCCAGCTGGGGATAACTCCTCCCTGTGAGGTGCTAAGAACTGTAGATCGGTGCCTTATCCATTGGGATAACATAATTACTCTTACCTTCCCTCACTTACCTCTGTTCCTTTCTGTCATCCCTGTACATATGCTAGTGTGCCTCAACCATGCATTTTATTGAATTAAAAAATAGAACTACACCCCAGTGCCTTGTTGGGCTATGGAGTCTTTGTTCACACACAACTAACTAATCAAAAGAAACAATAAAGGAAAGAATCTATGGTACAAGAGAGACCTTACCTCATCCTTAAACAAAATAGTGTTTCAGAAAGTGCCCATTTACTGGGCCTCCAAATATCTCTGTATCATCTAGATTATGTAGGATAAATGTGTTTTTGTTAAGAACTTCAACCACCTTAAAATGGCCAAACCAGAGGTTGCCAAATTTACCATGCTTGGACTTGTCATCTCTTCTAGCGTCCCACCTCATGACCAGGTCACCTTTCTAAAAAATCTCCTTCTCGGTTTTCTTATTAAAGGCTAATTTGATCTTTCTCTGGTATGCTTCTGTCCTCTGATCTAGTGCTTCTCTCCTTTGTTGAACCTCTATAATCTGGAAGATTATCCTTTGGATGTCATTGGGCTCCTCCATCTCTTCCTGTAAGAACTTTAAGACTGGTATACCAAGTTTAGTGGGAAAAAAAACATTTATGCCATAAACAAGCTGAAAGGGTGAGGTTCCCAAAAACTTATTGGTGCTGATTCTATTATCCCATAAAGCATAATTGAGTTTAGAGTCCCAGGATTTCTCATTTTTAGTTAGTAATTTCTTAATAATCCTTATGAGGGTCTTGTTTGATGATTCTTCCAGGCCATTTCCCTTAGGGTAATAGGGTGTGGAATGTGTCAAGGAAATTTTATGACTTCCACATAAGTCAATAATGGATTTGGACTTGAATTCTTGGGCATTGTCTGTTACAAGCTTGTCGGGGCAACCAAATCTGGCAAAAATATTAGTTTCCAGAAAATTGATGATCACCTTGTCAATGGAATTCTTGGTGGGAACGACCTCAATCCATTTGGTGAGGTAGTTGGTAGAAGTGAGGATCCACTTGTGTTGTCCACTAGAGGGTGGATTTATCTCTCCTATGAAGTCTAACCCCCATTGTTGAAACAAACTACTGGCATTGATAGGTTTTAGGGGCAGTGAAAGTAACTTCTGT
Organism: Picea engelmannii; assembly: GCA_009831015.1. Classification (NCBI taxonomy): domain Eukaryota; kingdom Viridiplantae; phylum Streptophyta; class Pinopsida; order Pinales; family Pinaceae; genus Picea; species Picea engelmannii. Next base: position 279,793 of record ML798948.1, on the reverse strand, counting down.
TTCCCTGCAAACATTTGACATTCATTACAGGATATAACAGTGGAAAACACATCAGAGAAAAGGGTGGACCAGTAATATCCTACCCTCAGGATCTTGAGAGTTGTGGCCTTCCAATGTTGGTGTCCTCCACATACTCCTCTGTTCATTTCTTCTGTGACTTGTTTGGCTTCATTTTAATCAAGGCATCTTAAAAATATGCCAACATGATCTCTCCAATACAAGCTCTGGTTTGAAATGCATAATTTGATAGCTTTCAACTTGAGAGACCTTTCCTTTGTCTTCTTCACATCTAGTGGACATTCAAAATGTTGTAGAAAATAGATGATGTTTTTATACCAAGGTGAAGAGGAGTATTTTTCAAATACCTATAAGCTGTCTTGCTTAGGTTGAATGATGGGTGCATTTGATTGGGTGAATATTTGATGCAATTATATCACCTTACAATTTGAATCTGATAGCAATTTGTCCAGTCATTGTCCCTTGATTAGCTTGGTGGGATTTATGTGCAGGTCATACTCCAACATTTTGACAATCCATTTTCATGTTTTTACCTCACTGTCTAGTTGGACTAGAATCTCTTTGACAGTGATGCTAGGAACAAAGAATATTATGCTAGATTGTAGCAAATAAACCCTGAAGGATTTGAGGGCTTTGACCAATGCATAAGCTTGATTTTATAATATATCATACTTCATCTTAGAATCTCTGAGAGATTGCTAAAAAAGGCTATGGGTTGTTCATTCCCTTCTTCAATTTTTTTATAGTAATACAAAAACAATGGTTTCTTCTAAATAAAAGGAGAAGATGAAGAAATATTGGGTATAGTTTGGACTGGATAACACGGGGGATTCAACTAAATCTTTCTTGATTGTTTGGAAAGATTTTTTTTCCTCCAAGGACCATTTTATCACAATATATTTCTTCATCATGTTAGTAACATGGTTCAAAATTTTAGAAAAATTTGGCACAAAACGTTTGAGGAAGTTTATCTTACCAATGAAAGACTAGACAACCTTTTTGTTTCTGGGGATCTCAATCTCTTGAATGGCACAAAACCTCTTTGGATCAATTTTTATACCTCCTGTTGATATGATGTGGCCCAAGATATTTCCTCCTGGCATGGAAAAGTGAGACTTTCTAGGATTCAGAGAGATTCCATATCTCCCACATTTCTTGAAAACTTACTCTAGGTGTTGCAAATGTTCATCATCAAACTTGGAGAAAATGGTTATGTCATACAAGTATATAACCATAAATTTGTCTTTATCCCCTAGAACAACTATGTCCATGGACCTATGAAAAGTGGCACCTATGTTCCTCTGCCCAAAGGGAATCTTTTCATACATGAATGTTCCCCATGGGGTAGTGAATGTTGTTTTTTCTTTATCCCCCTCACACATTTCTATCTGGTTATAACCAGAGTATCCATCTAGAAATGAAATTCTGTGTGCACCTACCACCATTTGTAAAATATGATCCATCTTGGGGAGGGGTTAATTTTCCTTCATAGAACACTTGTTGAGATTTCTGAATTCAACACATAAGCGTATCTCCCAAATTTTCTTCCTTACAGGTACTAAGTTGGCCACCTAGTTTGAATGCCTAAATGGTACAATAATCTTGGCATCCAACATTCTTTTCATCTCTTTCTCAATTATGGACATTAACATGGGATTAAACTATCAAATATTCTATTTGAATGGCTTGGAGTCAACCATTAGAGGGATCTTATGCTGGATGATGTCAGTGTCAAATGTCTTCAAATCTTCATAGGACCATGCAAAAGTATCAACACACTTTTTAATGAGACTAACATACCTGTCTTTTTGTTCTACAACTAATGCTTTGGACAACTTGATGATCTTGGAATTCTCAGTGGTCCCAATATTGCAATATGTTATCTCTTGTTCTTGATTCTTCATGGCAATTCCTTTGTAAACATAATTACTATAAAACAACCTTTCCAATGGCACTAGTCCTCTTGGAATGTGATTGGTTTTCAACTCCACAATATTATGACCAGCCACTATCTTCGATAGAGGAGATGTGTGATGATATTCCAATTTATCATCTTCACCTTCTTGAATCTTTTGATCAATTAAGATATTGGAGAATTCATCAATGGTGTGTAGAAATATCTACAACTCTAAATCATCACTAAAGACTTGCTAGTTCTTTATGTTGTTTGGTATGGATGTTCTATGTCTGATTTCCACTTGATATTTAATATTTGGGCCAATGGGAGGCTTGAAAGTGATGATAGCTAAGGCCAGAGAATCAACCTTCTGATTCTATTGTCTGGGAATGAAGGAAATTTTAAATGCTAGAAATAAATTATCGATAAGATCCCATACCTTGTTTCTATATTGCTTGAGCCTCTGTTTATTATCCAGATAGATGTTCCTTACTTGATTGATGATTAAATTAGAATGACCAAAAAATTCTACACAATCAATGGCCATGTCTTTGGCAGCCCTCAATCCCAACACCAGAGATTCATATTCAACTATGTTATTAGTAGTCTCAAACTCCATCTTATAAGAGAGGGTGATCACTTCTTCTGAAGGGGAAATAAGGAGTATACCTACACCTGATCCTTCCTTAGATGAAGATCCATCGAAATAAATTTTCCATACCTTGTTTTGCTAAACTATCAGTGGTTGATCTCTACATTGTCTAACTGATATTCCAGGTTCTTCATCATTTAAATGAAAGACAGATGATCCAATCTCATCCTCAACAACATAAATTGGGTGATTTCTTGGGTTTCGATGGTCACTAACAATGTAGGCGGACCTTACCTCTCTTTATAGCCTCCTATGTTCACCTCCAAACAAAGGAATGGTGGCATAAGTGAGGTCCATTTGTAATGATCCTCCAACCTTCTTAGCCCAAGTTCTGGATAAAAGCATACCAAACTTTGGGGGAATTTATGCTACAACAATGTCCATCACTACACTCTTCATGGGTAATTGTGATAGATAAACCACCATATCCTTTATCAATCCCAGACATTTTACTTTCTTAGAATCAAAGGAGTACAGGTCTTGGTAGGGCTTGGTAATCTCTAGACCTAGTTCTTCCATAACAACTTTGGGCATGGCAATGTGAAAGGCTCGTGACTCCATAAGAAAATTATGCAGGATCTTATCATGGACATTCAAAGATATATAGAAAAGAGGAGAAGAATCAGAGCCATCCTCAATGTGTGGACCCACAATAATGGTTGGGTTTTCATCCTGCAGACTAATGACATTGGAAGATACACTCGAAGGAGTTGGTTGCAGAACTTTCATGATGATTTTTTTGAAAGGTTTGTTTTTTAAAAATTCTATCAAAGGCACATGGATCTTGATTTTTCTCAGCTCATGTTCTAGGCTGAAAGAGGTTGGTGACTTATCAACTTCCTTTATTTTAGTGGCAACAATTTTTTATGGGGAGGTGACTGAGCTTTAGATGACATACCTTTACTTCGATTTGGCTTGGGGGGGATTTCAACTTGTTTATTTTGATTGGAGGTAGTGGCTTTGGGATCCCCTACTCTCATCCTCAAATCATATTTCTTCTTGGATTGGAATTTAATAACTCCCTCCTCCCCTATGTGATAATCAAATTGATTTGACAATTGTGCTACCTCATATTCTTGCTGTGTTAAGTGACTGGTATAGTAATCTGTTTCATTAAAAAGCACAACAATATCATCCACAATGTCACTTTCTTCATCCATCTCCTCAATCTGATTTTTTTGTAAAGGAGGCACTACCCTTTGATCATCAACATTTCTCCTTTCTCTCTGCATTATTTGAGGGGCATCATTAGGCCTTCTGAACTGATTTTGATTTCTATTTCCAGCCCCTTGAAAAGTTTTGTTTGGATGTTTGGATTCCCATTTTAGCTTAGCTATTTCAGAAGTTAGATCCTTCAAATTCTTGGTCATTTCCTCAAATTTTGGATTAGATGTGGCTGAGTTAGAGGAGGTAGGGGCATCCTCTCTCTGTTTTTTCTTCTCTTTATCAGATCTAGTCTTTAGTCTGTCTGATTCCCAAATTTTATATTCAAGTTCAATGGTTGCTTCATGCATGGACAATATTGTGGTTGATCTTCTCTCTCTTAGGAGGAGGGAGAAATATGCATCAAATGAATTATCATACATGATCTTGGTAGAGGCTTCAGTTGGTCTGATTTCATATAGGATTCTACCATACATTTTATTGAATCTCTTGGTGAAGTCTTAAATAGGTTCACCATTTTTTCTCTTTAGAGCCCCAAATTTAATGATGTAGTAGAGGTAATCTCTCCTATATCCCCATTGATTTATGAAAGTTTCATCTAATGCCTCAATATCTGCAATGGAAGCTGGAGGAAGACCCGTAAACCATTTTCTAACTTCCCCATCCAAACTTTGTACAAACAACCTCATCCACACATATGCATAATCAATGTTAAAGTTATCTGCAAATCTATAAAACGCTACTAGATGTTCCTCATCAGTTACCTTACCTTCCCCATTATATATTGGTAAATATTTCATGTAATATGTGGCTAGGAAGGCATGAAATCCTACAGGTAGCACTAGGGGTGCATACCTGGAAACAATTATTACATTCATCCTGTTAACGACCATGGCTTGAATAATAGGAATAGGAAGATTTATGGGAGATACAGGGGTAGATGTAGGACTGGATACTAAAGTGGAATCAAGAGTTGAAGAAGTCTGAGCCCCTTTGGAATTATGATTCTCAGGGCTATCAAATTCAAGTTTCTTGTGATTGTGATTAGACATAGGCTCTTTGTGTGTAGATTTACCCTTGACGGGGGAGGTATACCTCTGAGCTATAGTGGATTTAATTAGTTTCCTATCTGGTTCAGAGACTACTTTGTTAGTCTCAGGGTTAGAATGAGCCTTCTTGGATTTTCTATTATCATATTTGGGTCTATTGATTCCTTTTCTAGGCGCCAATATTTCTTCTTTAAATTTTACTCAGTGAAGTCGCTAGGTGAAATATAACAGTCTATCTGTGTCTGATATTTGTTCACCATCAAAGGTTAGAGCTGATCAATTTTCATTCTCCCAGGTAAATATATTTCATTACTCTGTTCCTCGACAATGACACCAGAAGATGTTGGTCCTAAGGTCTGCACCTGACTGCTAAAGGGAAAAGCTAGGCCACCTATCAATATAGAATGATTGTTCCTTTTAATTTTTGTTGGTTGGTCAGAGGGTTATTCTATCAAGAAAAAATCAAGGTTGGGTTGGAAAAATGATATGGATGAGGGTCCTCCTTGGCTGGTGGCACATTAACGACAAAAACGGTGAAATAATAGAAAACAAAGGGAAACATCAAACTACTCAATGAATAATCTGCTGCAAGAAGTTCAATACTTAAAATATTATTTCAAGACATTAAACGTGTATCAAGACACAATTACTCCTTCAGGTTGTGATAAAAGAAAATCTTCACCAAGCATTAGCTATTTTCACAGGTTTCATATTAATAAAGACAAGTTGCACAATAGTTGAAAGGAAATGACATGTACTTTTCACAAATAAAAAAATGCATTCAAATAAGATAAAAACACACATGAAGATTTGAATGAAACATTGTCATCAAGAGTATGTTCACCTGGTAGAGAGATTTTATCCATGCATAGAACAATCCAACCAGTCTAATGTAGTGCTGTTCTTTCCCAAAAATCCAACCCTAACGATATCCAAACACTAACTATTTAAAAGAGTTGCAGAGGCTCTCGTCCTTAGGGGATTGAGACCTAATTCTAGTTTACTAACTGTAAGACAGATTGAATAATCTAACTGAATTTGCATGGAGTTCAACATGCGAAATCTGTACTAAAATTAAATGGTAACAAGTGGATCTTATCACACACAAATGACCACTTGTTATTTAATATAAAAGAGTGTGCAATGACACAACAGGAACTGCTATTGGAAAAAATATTGCATGTGCTGAACAAATTGAGATTGGAAGAAAAAGACTTGGAGTGGCAAAATAGATTTATGAGTTGAATGATTGAATGCCTGCGAGATGGAGGCCACTAGAGACAATTGGCTGTATTGGTAGATATATGCTTGATGAATAAGGTAGTCTTCAAAATTGTTCTGGGACTGGTTGCATCAAAATGAGACAATATCCATGGTCTCTGTCTGTGACAGATATTTTGACAACTAAGCACACTCTATGTCGACCCCATCAGCTGCCATATGTACTTGTGAATAGCTTCGCTAGAATGGTTAACTGCCCAACGATCATGAAGGGAGACGTGGAGGCGAGAATCCAATGGGGAGGTAGGATGAGTGGACACAAGGGTAGATGACCTGTGAGGATAGATGTAGAAAGGTGAGAGGAGGTGTGAATATGATGGAGGTATCGGGAGTATGGAGTTGGCAACGTGTAGTGAAAGATACATGTGGATAAAGTTGATAGGTAGCGGGAGTGTGAGTGGAGGTGAGAGGAGGTGACGTGGAAGTGACGTGGTGACATGATGTCATTTAATCACGTGATTGTGGAAGTTTTTGAGGGTGTTTTTGGTCCACACCGCTTTTGGGCTTGAAATCCCCCACAAGATGCCATGTACCCTTCCAAAAATGCCATGGTTCCAATTGCAGGACCTCTTTTGAAAATTAACGTTCGAGTTGTTTACGTCCTTGCAATGAAGTTTGGCCATCAATATGATTGCAATCTATGATCCAGGTGATATTTATCTTCTGCAAGAATCAATGGTTCTTGTTGATTTGAGATCAATAGTCCAGATTCATTTTGGAATTTCGGGCTTCAGGATTTTCGATTGTGAGGCATAAAAATATCCCAGAGGAAAATTGTTGAAGTGAATGATCTGCCTCCACTTGTTCTTGCTGATGGATGGTCCAGATTCACTTCGGAAGTTTGGGCTTCGAGGGTTTCAAATGTCGTTCTCAGAAATATCTCAGAGTGGTATAGGCTACAAAGTCACATGGTGGCCTAACATCATATGATGTCATGACTGTTGATGTGTCATGGAAAGAAGGGTGACATGTGTCATGTGGAAATGGGTGAATGACTTGGAATGAGTGCCATGTGTCATGATTGATGAGTGCACCACATGTATCAACTGATGGTTTCCATGTGCTTAGACACTTCGGGCTTTGGGAGTTTCAAATTGTGAGGCATGAAGTTCTCCCAGAGTAGTACAGAGTGACTTGGCAGGCTCTCGGGACTTCAAGTGATTCTTGATGTTAAACCCTATGCGATTTCAACACTCCAAATACACGAAAACCGTCGATCTGATTGGCCTGATGGATCACCATCGTCGCAATTTAACCTGTATGTTTCCACAATCATAGTCTGAAATTTACTGCTATGGACTGCTGCATTTGTCCACGGGAGTTTTTTGCGCATACAGAAAAACATTGGCCAACCTTTGGTGAGCTCAATCAATGGAAAACATGATGACATGCATTTCGAACCAAATACGCCATGTATTTTATCCTTCAGGAAAAATAGAAACAAAAATGTGCAAAGACTCAAACATGAAAGAAACAAATAAGAACCAAGTCACTAAAAAATGGTAAACTGACTTAACCAACCCAAAGACAAAAAATTGATGAAGGCATAGGGAAAAGAGAGAGGAGAGGCAGGGGTGCATACCTAGGTTACAACAGTGAGTTTAAAAAAAAACCAAAAAATTGGTAAGTGTCGAAAAATTCATTGATAATTAGCATTTTGGTTAAAAGGAACATTTCTTTTTCAAAAATTTCAAAGCTCTATTTTCTGTATCAAAATTTAAGGCTTTCACAAAAATATATTGTGATAATGTCTCATAAAATTTATGCTGGTTGATTTGTCTCCACAAATTTTGGAGTCTCATGTTTGAGTCTCTTTAATTTTTCAGAATAGCTGGTTGATTTTTCTACACAAATTTTGGAGTCTCATTTTTTAATCAAAGACCTCATAGAAACCAAAAGTTCTATGTTTTCATTGATAGAAAAAGAGAAATCCAACTATCAAATCTTTAATTTTTCAGAATAGTTGGTTGATTTTTCTACACAAATTTTGGAGTCTCATGTTTGAATCGAAGACCTCATAGAAATCAAAAGATTTATGTTTTTGAATACCTCATAGAAATAGAAAATCTTGATGTTTTCGTTGATAGAAAAAGAGAAATCCAACTATCAATTTATTTTAGTCATATTGCTCATATGCATTCCTGATTTTTCCTCAAACATTAGAAGTAGAATTGACAAGTTGAATTATAATAAATTGTTCACCCTCTTATGATTAATGATACACGTATTATTCCTCCAAATACTTATAAAGCTTCTAAAACAAGGAATAAAAAGGTAGAAGTACAATAGAATCCAGAGATACCAGAAATAAAAATGACATATTCCTTGTACCCTGTCAAACCTATCATTGAATTAGCCAAGCCTGATATTGAATTTTGTTAAATCCATTTTCAAAGATACAAAATCAAATTGGTTCACCAACTTTTTCAAGATGGGAAGATATTTATAGAATGTTTAAAGAAGAGGATTATCAAAAGTGTGGTTTGGTCCTACCAAGTGACCCTTGCTACAAAGATATCATTGATTATGTTTTCCTCAACATAGAGAAATTTGATCCCAGATATCACTGATTATTATGTTTTTCTCAACATAAGAAAATTTCATCTTCACAATGTATCTTTCAAAACCTATGTTTATCCTTGTTTAGAAGAGTGATTGGTTAATCATCAATCTAATAGAATAAAATAATAAAATAGTGATAAACGACTAGGGAAGGTGCATAACCTCATTTCAAACTTCAGAACTTGAGAAATATTACAAGTTTCAGTAACCTTAGGTTTATATGATTATATAATGGGTAGAGGAGTTTCATAAGTATCATGATGACAAAAATATATTGGTAATATGGTGAGTAGAGAGAAAGAAATTTGAAGCAAAAAATGACTATGTTTATACAACAACCAACTTAATATATATATATATATATATATATATATATATATATATGCCATGCAAATGATGTGTAGGTTGTATGTAGAACCAGAGTATACACATCAAAGATGCCTGGGTTGCATTGGTACAAACTACATTGAAGAAGGAAAAAAAATATGACTCTGGAATTCTTCCAACATTTTATATGGATTCTTATTTACTAGACATCATATGGATTCCTATTTACTAGACATCATATGTGATAGTGATCCTTTTTAAGGAATGGGTTGGTCTTGGAACATGTCAAGAATCACATTACATGTTTATTTCTATAGATTATGCGAAAACACTTACAAAAGGAAATATTCACTTATTTGTGATAATTTTCTTACATACGTGTAAGTTGTTTTTATGGAAACCTTCAATATTGATAGAGGAAGAAATGTTGTTTCTTAGCAATATTGGAGATCAATAATTTTAAGAACATCACACATATTTGAGAATATATGGAGCACGAGAAACTTTAGGGGGTAAATTTCACCCATGGGCTAATTTACCATGTTTTGTTTACAAAAAAGATTCACCAATTACCATTTTTTTCTAAAATGATTTTTGTCTAAATTCTACGAGATAAAAGTATTTTACTCTAAAAATCATAAAAAAAATTCCACAAATTATATTAAATCGTTATAAATTTGAATTTAAAAATAAAATAAAATTGTCAAACATTTTATGATTGACATTTTAGGAATTCATAAGATTTTCCAAGGTATACTTTAAGATAAGTATGGATCCTTAAAATTTTCCATGTTATGGAGTTATTGCACCGCCTAATCTCTTGTCTTAATATGTTCCTAATAAATTGGTGTTGAGAGAGATAGTTTATCAAACTATACTATATGGTTTTAATGCATCATTGAATAAAGTAAAACATAGAGAATTTATCCCATATAATATGTCTATTGGACATTATGGCTTGACTAGCTCCTGGTTTGCAAAAAACTAAGTTATTTCCATGTTAGAGTTCATGATCCCTTAAGGGAAATTCCAAAGGAATGATACTAAAGTCTTAGTTGCAGAGCATGAGAAGCAACTAAATATATCTTGTCCTTACACTTATGAACTTGGGTCATGAAGATGTTTTTTAAAGTGTTTCGTCTTGGGAACAAGTACGTGAAATGATGAGGTTACAAACACAATCCTCATCATGATGAAAGGATAAACAATTGGAAAAAAAGAATAAGAATGATGAAGATAAAAAAATAAAATAGAGAATGGGAAGAAATCCAAAGAAAGAAAGAAATCAATGATAAATAAAAACAAGAAGTAGAGGCTGAAAGGTTTTAAAAAATAAGTTGAAGATGAACAAAACAAAAAGTAAAGTAGCCAAAGAGGCCAATGAGAAAGAAGAAGCATCCAATAAAAAATAAGAATATGTTAAAGCTAAATTAATAAGAAAAGAACAATAGGAAAAGGAAGTTAAATAGTGTGTTGTTGTAGAAAAAAGGCATAAGAAAAAGTTGTAGAAAGGAAGGTTATTGAACAAAAGGAGAAGGAATATGAAGAGGCTAACATCAAAGTAGAAACTGAGGAAAAGAGAAGAGAAGACGAGGTTTCAAAAAAACAAGAAAAAGAAATTGGCGAAATCCAAATTAGGATATTAATCAATAAAAACAAGATGAAAATAAATCTGAAACTCAAGATCAACCTATAAATCAACAAGAAAAGGTTTAAAATATTTATGACACTATGGAAGATCTCATGATTCCGAAAAAAAAATCAAGCATCAATAGAGTAGAAAAAAGCAAGAATACAATTGATGAGGAGGTGATAACACCAAGTAAACTAGATAATGTGCTATTATGGGGAGATACTCTTATAGCTAGAAAACACTTGATGATGTTTCTGATTTATGGATGATAACATATTGTTGGAATACTGAGAGGGGGGTGAATCAATATTACACAATTAATTTTTACAACAAATTTATTTTTAATCAAATATTTTTATTTACCATTAGTCAATGATAAACATTTAAATCATACCATACACAATACACAGAGATTTATAGTGGAAACCCAAATGGGAGAAAACCATCAAACTTTATTTATCAAAACATTTAAGCACCAACTTACAATAGACACTAATCTGCAATAATCTTTGTAGGCACCGACCTACATGGGACACAAATCTTCTTGTTGAGAACTGACTCATCCAATGGGAACTGTTGAAAAGTCAACAAGAAACATGTGTCTAATTTACTTTTCCCTTAAATAAATTGGACAATAAATATTAATCTATTATCTCATAATTACTTGAAATAATTAACTGAAATGACAAATCAGTTAACTATGGGAAATTCGAGTTCAAAGGTTGGTTGGTAAGACATGGAGGTGACTTGAAGTTGTAACATAGTTATAAGTGTAGTTATGAGAGTTGTGAAGTAGTTTAACTCAGTTAAGTGAGTTAAGCCCAATTGTACTAGTTGTAACTGAACTTACACTAGTGAGAGTTCAGTGAATTACTTATTAATTAATTCAAATCAGTGAACTCACATGCAACTGAAGATTCACCACGATTAACTACATGCATGTCAGATCCAGTGGAGACCCAGTTGAGATAACAGGTGAAAGGGACAGTTTGGCTATCAGTTGTGATTTGAGTGAAGTGCACTCATGCAATCACACATGTAGTGGATATGCTCATTAGCATGTGCAAACTAGGTAATTCGAATTCATTGTGAGAATTCTAATTGCAAGGATTGTGCAGAGGAGGCAGGCTATCTAAACACAAAGAATTCACACATGTATTTGTTGAATTTTTTTGTATCACAGTGTGAGACGATTGTATTGTACTGAGAGCTCTTGGATTAGAGTTTTGTATGAGATTATTTCATGATCCATTATATAAAAAATATATGATAGTGGTTCTTTTAGCTTTACGCTTTCCCGGAAAAATTTCCGTGTTATGTGATTTTGATATTTCACTTTGTGATTGTGGTTTAATTTCCGCAAGAATATTAGTAGAAGCGCTTCTGTATTTAATAGTGGCATATAATTGTTAGATCAGGAGAATCACCGGAAATACTTAATTTGTATTGAAATTTCTACATGGTATCAGAGCCACGGAGCCACGGAAGTAAGGTGCGAAAATAATAGTATTTTCGCAGGTCCCATCTTTGGCGGGGTGTGAACCTTAGTAATGAAAACTTCACATATTTCTTGGAGCATAAATTCTTGCACCCTACTCAAAGAAGAGGTGAAAACTTCCTTAAGATTTTCGCAGGCTTCTCAAAGGAGAGGTGCAAACCTCCCTCATCGCACTGTGCATTACAATGCGAACTTCCTTGTGATTTTTGCAGGATGTACACTAGTAGGGTACAAAATTCCCTTAGGATGCTCTTAGGTGGGGTGTGAACCTCCCAGGGAAAGAGGGATTGCAACAATTGAGTTTGTGGTTGGATAGCATTCGAATTTGCAGAAGGACTTTCTTGGTGCGACAGTTGATCCAAGATCGAAATGACTTTCAATGGCTTGAGGTTGGAGTATGCACTCGAGGGTAGCTCGAACTACATTGCTTCGAAGAACAAGATGGAGCCAGTACTCGAAGACAATGTCTTGAAGGAATACATTGAAAAAGATGTTCCTAAGCTGGATGCGACAACCACTACAAATCTTGATGCATGGAAAAAGAAAGTGGCAAAGGTAAGGAGGATTCTGTTGGAGGGAGTACGAGCCCACATTGTCTCAAGTCTCCATGGTGTTATTGGAATAATAGGTAGGTGCGGACACTAACAGATCTCCCTAGATCCACCTGGATCTAGAACAAAACAGGACAGGACACGACTCTTTCCCTAAGTTGTAATCATTAAATCTGCTAATAGGGAGGAATAAGTGACATACCTTTATATCACTTCCTTAGGTCTCTGTTGCTCTCGTTTTGCTCCAGTGCTCTCATGAGGTCAATTCCAAGACAACACAAACCAACCAAAGTGAATATAGTGAAATGTATTCAATGTCAACTTATACATATGATCAAGGAATTACGCAATAAATTAAGAATGACTTTAGGGGAAAGGGACATGTCGATGTATCATATTAATTGAAAGTAGAAGATACAACCTGATCACCTTGATGTTTCAAGCTTCCTTTTAGTGAACCTTGGTTCCAAAACACACACTTTCTCTATACTTGCATGAAGAAGATCCAATTCCTCTTGATAGACCAACTAGAGTCTTCAAGCCTTTGTCCAAGCAGGGTTCTTCACACAATTCTTTCACCAATTCTTCATTCAATCTTGCTTAACCTTTTCCATGATAAAACTTTCAATATATAGGAGAAGGAGAGATGGTTACATGTTTGAGGATGATCCCATCAAATCTGAGAAATCAGTAAAATGACAACCATACGAATGCCAACTCATTTTCTAGAAGATTCCCTTCTAGAACCCTCAAGACCTCTTCTCCTTTCCAAGCTTAAAAACAGGTTCGCACCCTGTGTATGGATAAAAATGTGAGAAGTTCACACCCTAAATGTAGGTGGCCTGCGAGAATGAGTTATTCTCACACCCTAGGCCATAGGAAACCTACGAACTCACTTTAAAAATATGTTTTTGGAAGGAGACAAGGGCCACTTTTCTCAGGCAAAAAGTCCTTCTTGGGAGCCTGAATACACCATTGTTAATACATCACCAGAGTGACCAAAATCATGTGTAATAGAATGCCCCCCAAATTATGAGGCCAGAATCTGTGACAACCAAAATACATGTAAACTACGTGTGTGTGTGTCAGAAACCAGGAGTGCACCTAATCAGAAACTTGGAAACAACCAAGCATCTGCAGAATATAATACTAGTTATGAGGTAGGCATTCCCATACTCAAATCACAAATAGATGACATCATGAATGTGGTTCATGGCCACCAATGATACACCATGGATCCATTCCATCAAATATACTGCATAGCCACCATGAATACACTGTGGATCTATGCGAGAAGACTCAAATTAGGATGACATAGCCACGTGACATACAAAGTGGATCTGACACAAATCATACATACTCCATCGCAGCCTGGATCAAAAATATGAAACCTAGGGTCTTCAATCCCATCACCTGAAAGTACAAATCTAGCCATGTGATTACATGTGTCGGAGTCAAACATGGTAGAAACCACTTGATTACTGGCCATCGATGAAACCGTTAACAAGTGCGAGGGAAATCACCATTAATGTCAATGACTCCCAAGGTACAAGAGTACAATCCAATGAATGTGAATAAATGAGCTGAGGTCAAACATTCAACGGAATCTCCCGATCAGGGGTCAATAATGAAAACCCACTGTCGAAATTGAGAGAACCTACCATTGAGGCATGCAAGTTCCAAGGTACCAAATAATTTCTAAGTCTTGTTTCCGGATAATGAGTTGGAGTCGATAGAACAAAACTTGTCACAAGAGGGACTTTATGTATCCCCCATCAATGACATGAAATGAGTAATAGATTTTGAAGGTGAAACAGAGCATGATACAGATGAAAATGGACACAGGGAAGGTCAACTTGGTAAGAATGGACAACTAGATATGGCCAAATCAATAGAGGTTTTGGATGAACTTCTCTTAAACATATGAACGACACAACCAGGGATTTGGCAGCACTGAATCAAAGACAACTCGGGATATGACCTTGTAGCAAGTTGAATGAGAACAAATGGATTTACCACACCGTCTTTAAATAATGAATAAGGGGTGTCATGTTCAAGAGCAACACTTACTACCAAAAAATATGAATACGAAAACATATCCCTTTCCCAAATTTCCCCCCACCATTTCTGGCGAGTACCTCTTTATTTTTATGCAAGCTTGAGGAGGATAACATATGATTGTTGATGTAAGCTCATCCTTCGGATGAGTCCCTTGGAGTATGTTTAACAAACCCTAGGAAGGAGTGGCTCGGTCCCATTGCGGGTCTTTCGATGTTTGTTTAACGAGTCCAAAGATATAAAACTCGAAGGTTTTTCATGATTATAGAGTTTGGAAAAACACTTAAAAGAGAACTCTCTCAGTTCCTTTTTCGTAAAATAGTTTGACATGACCGAAAAAGTGATAAACTATCGCCCATCGAATGTTTTGTTCAGATACTTTTACGAGCATGAACAGAACAAGGTTGCTCGACAATATTTTCGGCTTTATGGAGTGTGAAAAGAGATTAAAGGATACTCCTTTGGGTTCATCATTTTTGTGTTACCATGATGAGTACGAAAATATGAGAAAAGTATACTCGGTTGCATTCTCATGTATCTTCGAGTGTGAGAACGAACGAAGACTGAGCTCGAAGTTTTTCTAAAAACTATAAAAAACAGTCGTACATGCAACGAAAAAAGAAAAACATCCGTACTCTTTCGTGTGGACTTCAAATTCGTTATATCTGCAAAAATTCACACTCATAGGGCTATTAGACATTAGGCTTGATGAATAAAACAATATAAAAAATCAACAAAAATGGTAAAAAGTAAATATAAGTGGGTAAAAGGGCTTCTACCATAGTCCAAGAACTTTGCCCAAAAAACCTCATTTTTCCTCAAATTTCATCGCTTGATCATGGGAGACATAGGCGACCATTTGGCAAACCGTCTCCATCAACAAGGTAAGCTCTTGATATTTTACCTTTTCCATGCTTTGATTTTTGTTTTCATTGGCAATTTTCAAGGTTTTGAGTTTGTTTTAGGGCCAAAACTTGCACCCAGGCGTTCTCGCAGGCTAGCCATACGAGACCTGTGAGAATGCATGATTCTCGCAGGTGGCCTCAAATACACCTATGAGAATCTCACACTGTACTCAAGGGGCACCTGCAAGAGCCGCAAAATGAAATTTCACTTTGATTTTTACCCAATGAAAAATATGCCAAGGTTTGAAAAGAGTTGCTGACTCTCTTCTTATGGTTCTTATGTAGGAATTTGACCATCATCATGCTAGAGTGGCGAGAAAGAGAACATGAGGAAGATGATTCTATTGCTGAGAATGAACCGGGTACCGTTGCTACCCTTAGAGACTGTGGACTCTTGAAATTCTTCTGGATTCCGGGCATGAGGGCCCAAATCAGATTGTTGGAGTACCTGGTTCATATGTGGGACATGGACCAGCAGTTGTTTCACGTGGGAGTCGACACTTTGACCCTAGATATCAAGAATATCTACTTTCTAATAGGGTTATCTCGGCGTGGGTACCATTCTAGCTTGACCGGTAGCCAAGGTGGTAGACTCTCTATGAGTCAGTATTGTCACCAGTAGTGTGTTCCCGAGGCAGAAAGAAGCAAAGGCAAGGTGGCTATCTGGGGGGTCCAAGATTTGACACTGTGAACCATCTTGTTCACCATAGCACGCATGGCTAAGAGTTCAGCTCCACACATGGCTCTTCAAAGCTATTTCCAATATGCCATAGAGTGTACAGAGCCACGAGTCTTCAACTGGTCGGATGCAGTTCTCTGCAGTATGAAGAGGCAGTTGAAAAAATGCAGGAAAGGCGACCTGAAGCAATTCGACTACAGATCACTTTTGGTGTCCTTATTTTTTGAGAGGGTCCCCTTGCTTAGATTACAGGTTGAGTGGGGTTTACTGGCCCCACAGGATCTGAGGATGTTGAGGTGGTGCAACCTCATGGCCCGACACGTAGCTGGGCCTATCATCAATTACAATGATTCCTTCTTTGACTGGTTGTGGCCACAAATGTTGATGGTTGATGACTATGCCTACGTCAGATTGGACTTCTGAGGGGATCCAGAATTAGCCTTGCCTAAGGATGCTCAGTGGGGTGACCTAGGTAAGAAGTACACATTTTTTTTTTTTTTTGTAATTTTTATCATATGAAATGTTTTTTATGTTTTCCCAAGAACTAAACAAAAAATATCTTTTGGATGACATAGATGTGGGGCCATACCAACCTCTAGGTACGTCTCCTATTCAATGACAAGGAGAGGCGGTTCCAGTGCCGCGATGGGATGTTGAGGACTATGAGGCAGTGGAGCAAAAATTAGAGGGGTTGACTGCTAACATTCCAGACATGCCTATCAGAGAGATCCCTCAGTGTTATCAACACCATACTGTGGGCGTGTCAGAGTCTATTGGACGATTTCTTCGTAGGGTTTCCCGAGTAGTCATGTGTTATCGTGAGCATCACCCATGCCGCTACTTTGTAGAAGCTATGAGCTTCATATTTTGAAATTTTGGTCCTTGGACATAACTTTTTGTAAAAACTTTTGATCGTTATATACATATATACGACTTCTACTGGCTTATCTTGTGTTGTGTGATACATGTGATGTGATTGGTTTATAAATGACCCAAATGTCTGTCTAATACATAGTTAGCTAATGCATCAGTTAATGTATTTAGACATCTAGGAATATGCTGATACTCAATATAATAAAAATAACGTTCCAAGAGACGAATTCGTAAATATACCCGTAATAAAGTAGGACTTCGAATAACATAGACATTACTTAACTGCAATACTACTAGCTGCGAATCAAGTTGTATAACCAAGTGAAGGATACCTAGTGAAATAACATCAATCGATAATTCGATAACGACGCTATACTTTGCAATATTGTTGGTCGCATGACCGAGACACACACCTCATAGATTGATAAGTTCATTTGTAGGGGCGTAAATTGCCCAAGTAGCAGAAGCGAGGTTCTGAGTACTACGGCTAGCGCCATCAGCGAAGCTGATGTGGGGTAGCGAATACTCCGACATCTGGAAACCAAACACAATGTAACATAAGGGTAGAGACCAGATAACGAAAAAAGCACACTACAGTAACACACAAGAAGTATGATACAATAAAATACAAGTACTCATGCACAGGTGATCTTAGGCATAGTACTTATTTAAGTACAACCCATTTCTGGGTTCACTCAAAGGGATACTGTTGTAATCTACTAACTTGTAAGCTCCTTTCTCCAAAACTCGTCTAATGATATAAGGACCTTGCCACATAGCTTCAAATTTTCCAGTCCCTAGCACATCCTGATCTTGTTCGTAAAGGAGAACCAGATCACCTTCAGAGAAAACATGAGGCTTGACATGTTTGTCGTATTGGGATTTGACGTGTTTCTTCTGGGCTTCTATGACTAGGGTGGCGTTGCGTCGAGTTTCGTCTAATCGCATAAGATACAATAGACATTCTTCTTTGGCAGAAGTGTTTGGTAGGAGTTCGACGACTAGTTTTAGGGAGGGTATCTCACATTCAATTGGCAGGATGGCTTCTATACCATAGACTAACTGGAATGGTGTAAACCTGGTAGCAGAATTAACAGATGTCTGGTAAGCCCACAATGCTGAAAACAACATCATGTGCCAACTCGTTTTGTGAATCCCTATCATTCGTCGAAGCATGGTTAGGGGGACTTTGTTAATTTCTTCGACTTGGCCGTTGGCTTGTGGGTAATAGGGCGTTGAGTTTTCATGGCGAAGACCCAACTTTTCAGTGATTTCGGACATCATGAGCTATGATGTGAATGAATATGAATAATGTTGGGATCTTTCCGGTGTTGTCAAATGTCAGCATTGCCTTGACCCATTTCATAAAATAGTCTATGGCTATAATAATGTATCCATGCCCCCCGACTGAGTGAGGGTGACATGTTATGAAATTGATACCCCATTTTTCAAAAGGACTGACGGAGACCACAAGGTGAAGAGGGGCGGGATGTGATCGTATTTTATGGTTGTAGGTCTGGCAAGTGTGGCATTTTTGGACGACAATTATACAATCGTTAAATAAAGAGGGCTAAAAATACCCAGCTCACAAGATCTTCTGGGCAGTGGCATACCCAGACATGTGACCACCATAGGCTCCAAAATGGAAGTCATTTAAGGATTTCTCAACTTCGTCAAACGCGAGGTAGCGTCGAAAAAATGAGTCAATCCCACGACGATAAAGAGTATTACCGAGGATAATATACTGATGGGATTGGCAGCGTATTCGACGACGATCAGTACTAAACAAATTGGGCTGGAAAGTTAGGGTTTGGAGATATATGATGATACCTTTGTACCAAAGATCATCAGAACTATTCAGGAAAAGGGATTCATCAGGTAATGAATCGACTGCTACCTTTTCCGTCTCAGAGTAGGGAAAGTCGCATATCAACTCGGCAAACACTAAGGATTTCTTGGATTTAACACGTTCAAATTCCAAGTCAAATTCTTGGAGTATCATGATCCATTTGGAGTATTTTCCCCCTAGAATTTGACATGTGAGAATGTGTTGCATAGGGTTGCAGTTAGAAATTACTATATTCTTGCGAGAGATGATATAGTGCCGGAAACGTTGAATTGCTTGGACGGTTGCCAAGGCCATTTTTTCGACATGTAAATACTTGGTTTTGGTAGGTGTTAGACTTTGACTCAAGTAATAGATGACATGTTCGTCATGAGAATCATCCTCCTAGACAAGAACCATAGCGATGGTGTAATCCGAGGCTGCGAGGTAGAGGAAGTAATCGCGACTGTAATCAGGGGGGAAGAGAAGCAGAGTATGTGTCAGGGACAGTTTCAAAGCTTTGAAAGATTTGTTTGCGATGGTATCCCATACGAACTCGGACCCCTTTTTGAGTAGTCACGTAAATCCAAGAGTTAGCTCGGCATAGTTTGGGATGAAACAATGAAGAAAGTTTTCTTTCCCTTGCAAACTTTGTAACTGGCGAAGCGAAGAAGGAGGAGGGAGATTGAGAATCGCCTCGACCTTCAGAGGATCTACCCTAATACCTTGACGTGAAACAATAAAGCCTAGAAGTCAGCCAGATTCTATGCAGAAAATGCATTTGTGAGGATACAAGTGTATATGATAAAACTGACATCGGAGGAAAATGGCTCGGAGATGTATTAGATGATCGACCTGGTGCATGGAATGAGTGGGTAAGTCATTAAGATATGGTTGCACGATGTGCTTGATATCATGGAAGGCATAAGACATAGCGCGCTGGAAAGTTGCGCCGACATTTTTTAGAGTGAAAGGAATTTTCCGATAGGCAAAAGTGCCCCAAGGAAAAATAAAAGCGGTTTTGTGTTGGTCCTCAGGAACAATATTGATTTGATTATATTCGGAGAAACCATCCATGAGAGAGAATATTTCACTTCCGGTGCAATCAATGAAGGGGGTAGGAAAGTTGTCTTTAGGACACGCTTTGTTAATATCCCTATAATCAACGCACACGCAGATTGTGCCTTGTTTCTTGTCAATCGGGACAACATTGGAAACCCAGTCAGTGAGAGCCACTGGGTAAATAAAGACAGATTTGAGAAGTTTCTCAAATTCCAGCTTAATATCGGTCGCTTTACGTGGGTGGACCGGACGAAGGCATTTCCAGATGAGTTTAGCATCTGGGTATGTCTTGATCTCATGTATCACAATGTCCGGGTCAATACCTGACATTTCTTCATAGTTCCAAGCGAAGATGTCACAAAATTCTTTGAAAAGTGACTTGTAGGTGACGATTTCGTCAGGGGAACATGAAGCTCCGATATGCACATTTTTGATAATTCCAGGTTTTATGGATATGTCGAGTGGAATGGTGGGTGAGATATTGCTTAAGTTCCCTTTTGAAAACACATCATGTGTAGACTTGAGAACGGTGAAAATGACGACAACAGTTGACAGGGCCGAGATCCATTGGTAGCTCTCAATGGTGTGTTGTTCTAGGAAGAGGATGGAACGATGATGTCCATCGTCCCAGGGGGTGTCTTCCATGACAGACATAATCATCTCGTCCATGGGAAAAATTACGCGGAACGGATCTGGAGATAAATCACGAAGAGAGGGGGTAGAAGGAGTTGTTGATTGAATGGCCTGATAGGAAGATTCTACCAGGCTCAACAACATTTCATCACCGTAAAGAAGATGATCGTCGGGGTTGGGTACCAGCCATGAGTCGTGAGATGCAGGGGTTCCGTGAATAGAGGTGGAGATCATGTTGATTGAAGAAATAGACAGATGTGGAACATCAGGTGGTGAGATGGGGAAGGTACCCANGGGGGGGGGGGTTGGAAATGAACGGTACATTTCTAGTACGTGCATCTGAGTTAAAGAAGGCTAGTTGGTCGACGATAATTACCTTTTCTTGATGTGGGAAATGTACAACACAAAAAAGAATCGACACAACTACGCACATGGAATCAATCTAGCTACAACCAAGTAGAAGGTTGTAATTGAGAGGAGCGTCAAAGAATTCCACTTCAACTTGGACCATTTTTCCTTCTAACGTGATGGGAAACGAAGGGAGGACACCATGATAAGGCTTAAAACCTGAGCCATTAAAGGCTTTGAGTGTGTTGTGGGATCCAGTCAAAGAGGGAGAGCTGATGGCTTTCTAGCAGGTGATAGACATGACACACGTCGAGGCACCCTCATCGATAACAGTTCTACAAATGTTTTTGTCAGAGACAATAACTTGTATTTGGAATGCGAGTTGAGGGGGTAACCTTGGAATGTGATCTTCCAAGTCAAAAATTATTAAATTTGTATCCATAGGGTTGATTCCACCGATATATTTCAACAGTTCCTTCCATTGTGTAGGAAAACTTTGAAGGACTTCGAGGGATGACATCGTGGATGGTGCTTGGGCCAGATATTTAACAATATTGTAGTTCTGGGCAACATGGGCATGAGGATTGAAATCCAATTTCTGAATGACGCCCTTTGGAGGAGGGTGAAGGACTATGTTGAGGCTCAATATTTTGAGATGAAGAGGACTGTTGGTAGGTGGAGTCGTGGGATATGGTTGGACCAATGAAGGAGGTATAGAATCAACCTTCTCTTTAGAGGAGGAATAATATTTGGCTCGAGTGGTGAGTGTGATGTCGTTTTTCTTTGAATCACCTATACACATTAAGACATAGGATGTATTGGAGGGGGAGGGTTGGTCAAGAATGACCAATTGGGCCTGTTGTTGAGAAGGGAAGGGTTGTGACAAAATGACCAGAGTGGGTGGTTTCGTGGTCCCTTGAAGGAACTTAGTAACCTCAACTCGTTGTGGACAATCCTTAGTGTAGTGATCATTACTGTAGATAAGACAAGGGTATTGGGGTTTGTGCTTATCCCTATCGTCAACAGGTGGTGTTTTGGTTCTCTCTACTTGTGAAGTATTTTTGTCCTCCTTATTCTTACCCTTTCCCTTTCTGGATTTTTTTTTACCGGCGGGGGTAGATTGAACAACATTTACCTCAGAAGTCTTTCCAGTGGGAGGGGTAGCAGACGAAGCATTTTGAACATTATAAGAAATGGGTTTGGGGTTGTTGCTAGAGGTTTGGGAAAAATGTGGTTGGGCATGGAAAGTGACAATCATACCGTTAGCTGCATGAGAAGCAACAAGGGTAGTTGAAGTGGCAGAAGTAGAAGGACGAGGTGCATCAGGGAGTAAGTCGTAAAGAGTACCCATTTGTGAGTAAACGAGGTCGAGGTATTGAGCATGAATAATGGATTGTTCTTCTGTGACAACTCCACCCATGGCGATGCCATGATCGATGTTGTTAACAAATTATTTTGTGAACCACTCTGCCAGCAACTGATCGGGAAGTTCGAGTTTGATGAGACGTCGTCTCCATCACCACTCATGAATGTGATCGGAGATATGCGTGTCTTTGGTTTGTTTAAAAGAACTCAAAATATCGGTCCCTGTTTCATAGTGGATCGGTAACTAGTAGTGGGTGAGGAAATCCATAGCGAGGGTGTTGAAGTCGGTGAAGAATCCTCGTGGTAAGTCTATATACCACTTTGCAACAGAACCCGTGAGAGTTCGTTGAAAAAGGTGTAAATGAATAGAGTCATCCATCAAGGAGTTGGATGAGCACCAAAGGTGAAAAGTCATTACGTGATTGTTCGGGTCCTCTCTCGCTTTTCCATCGAATTTAGGGATGTTAGATGGTAGTTTGGCCGGTATGGCGGGCCATTGGGGAGAGTGACGGATTAGATCATTTAAAATCCTCGACAGATCCGGGAGGTCCAAGGTGGCTAAGAAAGGTAACTGTCTATTCACATGCGAGTACTAGTGGCTTTGGGGAGGGAGTCCCGTCGACAGACTAGTGGGACCATAAGCAGTCTGCATGTAATGCGAATATCCAGGTAGATTCAGTGGTTGTTGTGGAGGAAAGTAACTAATGGGATTGTACAACCATATGAATTCCAACTCATTTTCTATAATATTCCCTTCTAGAACCCTTGAGACCTCTTCTCCTTTCCAAGATTAAAAACAGGTTCTCACCCCGCGTATGGAGAAAACTACGAGAAGTTCACACCCTAGGTGTAGGTGGCCTATGAGAATGAGTGATTCTCGTACCCTAGGCCATAGGCAGCCTGCGAACTCACTTTAAAAATATGTTTTTGGAAGGAGACAAGGGCCACTTTTCTCAGGAAAAAAGTCCTTGTTGGGAGCCTGAATACACCATTGTTAATACATCACCAGAGTGACCAAAATCTTGTGTAACACATGGGAAAACCACACCACATGCAATGTGGAAGGTTTTGATGGATCTGTTCCAAAACATCAATGACCATAGGAAACTGGCACTCAAAGATAAACTCAGGAAGATCAAGATGGAGAAGGGAGACTCCATTCCAAAATATCTCGCGAAGTTTGTCCAATGTCGGGATGAGCTTGGAAGTGTGGGAATAACAATCACTGCTAATGATTTGGTGAGATTGGCTCTCCTAGGACTTCCTAAGAGTTGGCACAATTATCAAGACTCTTTCAATGGAAGGGAAAAATTACCAGATTGGGAACGAAAATGGTCAGATCTAGTGCAAGAGGAGTTCAGGCGGAACACCATAGATGGATCTTCATCAAAGCATGATTATGAAGAGCATTGTGCTTCGACTGCCAAGGCAAGGAAAGGGAAAGGGAAGAAATTCCATTCAAAATATGAGTCTAAAGTCAAGAAGCTGGATTTGTCCAAAGTGAAGTGTTTTCACTGTCACGAACATGGGCATCTCGCTACTAATTATCCACAGAAGAGGAAGAACAAGATAGTTGCTGGAGCTGCAACTAGTGAGGCTATTGTCTCGCAATTTGAACTTGACTTCTCTTTGATCACATGCATGGCTTCAAGTGCATTGGGATCAGTGTGGTATTTGTATAGTGGCACTTCCTACCACATGATGGGAGATAAAGAGTCTTTCAGTGACTTGGAGGAGAAATATATCAGAATACATATAGAGATGGGCGAATATGGATGATACAGTGCGACTGGTATTGGTGCCATAACTTTTCAGAGGGAGTTAGGTAAACCATTTCCATTGAAAAATGTTATGCATGTTCGAGGTCTGAAGAAAAACCTGGTCTCAGTTGCATTGTTGGAGGACAAAGGCTATGACATTTTTTTCAGTGATGGAAAATATTTCTTGCAACATAAAGCAACGAGTCAAGACAAGAATATATGGATTCGAGTTAAGAATCTCTACATGTTGGAGGTAGATGGATGCGGTGCCATGGTGGGCAAGGCAAAAAAAGTGGTGAGCTAGGATGAGGGTGAATTATGGCAGAGGCGATTGGGCCATCTTCATCATGGAGCCTTGAAGATCATGCAACAAATATCTATTGGACTTCCAATGACAACACTTGCTCAGTTAGATCAGTGCAAGGGGTGCATCCTGGGGAAGTATGTAAAGTCCACTTTTCATGAAAAGGAGAACCATGCTTCAGTGATCCTAGAGAGAATTCACACAGACGTGTGTGGAACATTATCGGTTGCTTCAACAACAAAACATAGGTATTATGTTATTTTTGTTGATTACTTTTCTCGTAAAGGATGGATATTCTTCATGAAGAAGAAGGATAAAACATTCTCAAAGTTCAGTGAGTTTAAAGCATTGGTGGAGAAAGAGTCAGGGAAGAAAGTGAAGGCTCTAAGAAGTGATAATGGTGGAGAATACATCTTTAACGAATTCAAAGACTTTTGTAGCAGAGAAGGAATTCGAAGATAACTCATAGTGCCTCATAACCCACAACAAAATGGGGTCATGGAGAGGAAGAACAAAATGATCGTGGGTGCAACACAAATGATGTTGCATGATCAAGGCATACCAATGCATTTGTGGGAAGAAGCATGCAATACTATAGTTTATGTGAAAAACCGTTGTCGTCATAGAATACTTGGCATGTGTACACCTGAAGAAGCTTTCACTAGTAAGAAACCTGATGTTTCGCATTTTAAATTTTTTGGCTCATTTGTTTATGTGCATGTGACCAAGGATTCCAGGAAGAAGCTAGAACCGACTACTGAAGTTGGGATATTTGTGGGGTACACAGAAACACCCCATAATTATCCTGTATATTTTACGAATAGTAAGATGACTATTATGCGACGGGATATAAAATTCGATGAGGGGAAAGCCATGCAGTTGTCGCTTGAGAGGGAGCTAGAATTTCATGCAGAAGAGGAATTGTTGGTTCCCAAAGATGAGTCTCAATATGTGGATCAACCACATGAGGAGGTTCATGGAGTGGAGGAAACCACTCAAGAAAATCCATCCATCATAAATGGTAGAAAGCACACCATGGAATCTGATAGATTGAGACTAGATGCTGCACAGAATGTAGGAACCCCTACTTCACAATGCAGACAGAGACAATCTCATGATCGATTTGCTGGATACATGGATCTCATGAGAAAATTTATTGTGAGTGAACCATATTCCTTTCAGGAACCAGTGCAGGATCCCACTTGGGTTGATGCTATGGTAGAGGATTATGACTCCATTTTCAAAAACAGTGCATGGGAAATTGTCCTAAGACCGGTCGACAAATCAGTTGTAGGTTCGAGATGGATATACAAGGTAAATAAAGCTACTGATGGGAGTGTGGAGAAATACAAGGCCAGGTTTGCGGCCTGAGGCTTCTCACATATGAAGGGGATAGATTATGATGAGACCTTTTCACCTGTCACAAGGTACTCTTCCATAAGATCCATCCTTTCACTCTCAGCGCAGATGGGCTGGCGCATTCATCAGATGGATGTAAAAACTATGTTCCTCAACGGGATCATTGAGGAAGAAGTGTACATTGAAGATCCAAAAGGTTTTGAGACCTTTGACAGGGAGTCACATGTGTTCATACTCAAGAGAGCACTGTATGGGCTGAAGCAAGCACCCCGTGATTAGTACACTCGGATAGACAACTATTTCACCAGATTGGGCTTCACCAAAAGTGAAGCGGATGCAAACCTATACCAAATTTTGGTTCAAGGTAATATTTTGATCATTGTTCTTTATGTTGATGATTTAATACTGACTGGTGATGAGAAACTGATACACTCATGCAAGGATGACCTTGCAAAGGAGTTCAAGATGAAGGATTTGGGCCTTCTTCATTATTTCCTTGGATTGGAAATATGGTAGCAAGATGGTGAACATTTTGTGTTTGAAGGTAAGTATGCAAGGGAGATACTGGGTAAGTTTCACATGGAGGGCTGCAAACCCATGGATACTCCTCTTCCAGGAAACTGGAGGAAAGATGATGCTACTTCTGGAGAGGTAGTGGATGCTACTATCTATCGACAGTTAGTGGGTTAACTAATATATTTAGTGAATACGAGACAAAACATTTTCTATGAAGTTAACTAGCTAAGTCAAGCGATGGTTAAGCCTACCAAACTCTTTTGGAAGGTGTGTAAGCATGTCTTGAGATATCTGAAGGGAAAATCTGAGTATGAATTATGGTACAGACAGACGGATAAGGTGAAGTTGCATGGCTTCATGGATGCAAATTGGGCGGGCAGCCCAATGGACAGAAAGAGCACATCAGGGGGGATCTTTAGTATCATATCTATAACTGTTTCTTGGTACAACAGGAAACAAAGATCCCTAGCACATAGCTCAGCGGAAGCTGAATAAATCGAAGTGAGTCAAGATGCATGTGAGGCTATCTGGATGAGAAAGATCTTGGTTGGTTTGTTTGGTTCTCATTTAGATCCAACAATGATTCATTGTGATAATCAGAGTTGCATTAAGCTCTCAATTAATACTGTGTTTCATGATAGATCTAAGCATATAGATATCCGATATCATCATCTCAGATATTGTGTGTAGTGGAAGAGCATGTTGCTTCAATAAATTCCTACGGAATATTAGGATGCAAACATTCTGACGAAGGCGCTCACTAGGAGAAAATTCGAATATCATAGAGACAGGATTGGGGTGAAGGATAATCCCTTTATTGTTGCGAGGGAGTGTTGAAAAGTCAACAAGAAACATATTTCTAATTTACTTTTCCCTTAAATAAATTGGACAATAAATATTAATCTATTATCTCATAATTACTTGAAACAATTAATTGAAATGGAAAATCAGTTAACTATGGGAAATTCGAGTTCAAAGGTTGGTTGGTAAGACATGGAGGTGACTTGAAGTTGTAACAGAGTTATAAGTGTATTTATGAGAGTTGTGAAGTAGTTTAATTCAGTTAAGTGTGTTATGCCCAGTTGTACTAGTTGTAACTAAACTTACACTAGTGAGAGTTCAGTGAATTAATTATTAATTAATTCAAATCAGTGAACTCACATGCAACTGAAGATTCACCACGGTTAACGACATGCATGTCAGATCTAGTGGAGAACTAGTTGAGATAACATGTGAAAGGGACAGTTTGGATATCAATTGTGATTTGAGTGAAGTGCGCTCATGAAATCGCACATGCAGTGGATATTCTCATGAGCATGTGTAAACTAGGTAATCCGAATTCATTGTGAGCATTCTAATTGCAGGGATTGTGCAGAGGAGGCAGGTTGTCTGGACACAGAGAATTGGCACATGTATTTGCTGAATTTTTTTGTATGACAGTGTGAGATGATTGTATTTTACTGAGATCTCTTGGATTAGAGTTTTGTATGAGATTGTTTCATGATCCATGATATACATAATATATGATAGTGGGGTTTTTAGCTTTACGCTTTCCCGAAAAATTTTATGCGTTATGTGTTCTTGATATTTCACTTTGTGATTGTGGTTTAATTTCCACAAGAATATTAGTAGAAGCAATTATGTATTTAACAGTGGCATATAATTGTTAGATCAGGAGAATCGCATGAGATACTTAATTTGTATTGAAATTTCTACATAGTATCAGAGCCACGGAGCCACGAAAGTAAAGTGCGAAAATAATAGTATTCTCATAGGTCTCGTCTCTGGCAGGGTGCGATTCTTAGTACTGAAAACTTCGCACATTTCTCAGAGAAAAAATTATCGCACCCTACTCAAAGGAGAGGTGTGAACTTCCTTAAGATTTTCGCAGGCTACTCAAAGGAGAGGTGCAAACCTCCCTCACCCCACTGTGCATTATAGTGCAAACTTCCTTGTGATTTTTTCAGGCTGTACACTGGTAGGGTATGAACTTCCCTCAGGCTGCTCTCAGGTGCAGTGAAAACCTCCCAGGGAAAGAGGGATTACAACAGTTGAGTTTGTGGTTGGATGACATTCAAATTTGCAGAAGGAATTTCTTGGTGTGACAGTTGATTCAATATCAAAATGGCTTTCAATGGATTGAGGGTTGAGTATGCACTCGAGGGAAGCTCAAATTACATTTCTTGGAAGGATAGGATGGAGCCAATACTCAAAGAAAATGGCTTGAAGGAATACATTGACAAAGATGTTCCTAAGACAGATGCGACATACACTACAAATCTTGATGCATGGAAAAAGAAAGTGGAAAAGGCAAGAAGGATTCTGTTGGAGGGAGTACAAGACTAAATTGTCTCAAGTCTCCATGGGAAAACCACACGACATGCAATGTGGAAGGTTTTGATGGATCTGTTCCAAAACAACAACGACCATAGGAAATTGGCACTCAAAGATAAACTCAGGAAGATCAAGATGGAGAAGGGAGACTCCATTCCAAAATATCTCACAAAGTTTTTCCAATGTCGGGATGAGCTTGGAAGTGTGGGAATACAAATTGTTGCTGATGATTTGGTGAGCTTGGCTCTCCTGGGAATTCCCAAGAGTTGGCACAGTTATCAAGACTATGTCAATGGAAGGGAAAATTTTCTAGATTGGGAATGACTATGGTCAGATATAGTGCAAGAGGAGTTCAGGCGGAACACCAGAGATGTATCTTCATCAAAGCGTGATGATGAAGAGGATTGTGCTTTGACTGCCAAGGCAAGGAAAGGGAAAGAGAATAAATTCCATTCAAAATCAGAGTCTAAAGTCAAGAATCTGGATTTTTCCAAAGTGAATTGTTTTCATAGTCACGAACATGGGTGTCTTGCTACTGAATGCCTGCAGAAGAGGAAGAACAAGACAGTTGCTGGAGCTGCAACTGGTGAGGATCTTGTCTTGCAATTTGAACTTGACTTCTCTTTGATCACATGCATGGCTTCAAGTGCATCAAGATCAATGTGGTATTTATATAGTGGCACTTCCTACGACATGACGGGAGATAAAGATTCTTTCAGTGACTTGGAGGAGAAATATCTCAGAATACATATAGAGATGGGTGATGATGGACGATATAGTGCGACTGGTATTGGTACTATAACTTTTCAGAGGGATTTAGGTAAACCATTTCAATTGAAAATTTTTATGCATGTTCCAGGTCTGAAGTAAAACCTGGTCTCAGTCACAATGTTGGAGGAAAAAGTCTATGACGTTGTTTTCAGTGATGGAAAAGATTTCCTGCGACATAAAGAAACGGGTCAAGTCAAGAAGATAGGGATTCAAGTTAAGAATCTCTACATGCTGGAGGTAGATGGTTGCGGTGCCATGGCGAGCAAGGAAAAAAAAAGTGGTGAGCTGGGATGAGGGTGAATTATGGAATAGGTGATTGGGCCATCTTCATCATGGAACCTTGAAGATCATGCAACAAATATCTATTGGACTTACAATGGGAACACTTTCTCAGTTAGATCAGTGCAAGAGGTGCACCCTGGGGAAGTATGTAAAGTCCACTTTTCATGAAAAGGAGAACCGTGCTTTGGTGATCCTAGAGAGAATTCACATTGACGTATGTGGACCATTCTCGGTTGCTTCAACAAAAAAACATAGGTATAATGTTATTTTTGTTGATGACTTTTCTCGTAAATGCTGGATATTTTTCATGTAGAAGAAGGATCAAACATTCTCAAAGTTCTTAGTTTAAAGCATTGGTGGAGAAAGAGTTGTGGAAGCAAGTCAAGGCTCTAAGGAGCGATAATGGTGGAGAATACATCTCTAATGAATTCAAATACTTCTGCAGTAGAGAAGGAATTCAAAGAGAATTCATAGTGCCTCATAACCCACAACAAAATGGGGTTGTGGAGAGGAAGAACAGAACGATCATGGGTGCAGCACGAGCGATGTTGCATGATCATGACCTACCAATGTATTTGTGGGAAGAAGCATGCAATACTGTGGTTTATGTGAAAAACCATTTTCCTCATAGAATACTTGGCATGAGTATGCTTGAAGAAGCTTTCACTGGTAAGAAACCTGATGTTTTGCATTTTAAAATCTTTGGCTCATTTGTTTATGTGCATGTGACCAAGGATTCCAGGAAGAAGCTAGAACCAATTGCTGAAGTTGGGATATTTGTGGGGTACAAAGAAATACCCCATAATTATCATGTGTATTTGCCGAATAGTAAGATGACTGTTATGCGACGAGATATAAAATTCGATGAGGGGAAAACCATGCAGTTGTCACTTGAGAGGGAGCTAGAATTTCATGCAGAAGAGGAACTGTTGGTTCCCAAAGATGAGTCTCAAGATGTGGATCAGCTACATGAGGAGGTTCATGGAGTGGAGGAAACCACTCAAGTAGATTCATCCATCGAAAATGGTAGAAATCACACCACGGAAGCTGACAGATTGAGACTAGATGTTGCACAGAATGTAGGAGCCCCTACTTCATAGCGTAGACAGAGATAGCCTGCTGATCAATTTGCTAGATATATTGCTCTCATAAGCAAATGTATTGTGACTGAACCATATTCCTTTTAGGAAGAAATGTAGGATCCCATTTGGGTTGATTCTATGGTAGAGGAGTATGACTCCATTGTAAAAAACAGTGCATGGGAAATTGTCCCAAGACTGGTCGACAAATCAGTGGTAGGTTCGAGATGGATCTACAAGGTAAAGAAAGGTGCTGATGGGAGTGTGGAGAAATACAAGGCCAGGTTTGTGGCCCAAGGATTCTCACAGATCAAGGGGATAGATTATGATGAGACCTTTGCACCTGTCGCAAGGTACTCTTCCATAAGATCCATCGTTGCACTCTCAATGCAGATGAGCTGGTGCATTCATCAGATGGATGTAAAAAATGTGTTCCTCAATGGGATCATTGAGGAATAAGTTTACATTGAAGATCTAGAAGGTTTTGAGACCTTTGATAGGGAGTCACATGTGTGCATGCTCAAGAGAGCACTGTATGGGCTGAAGCAAGCACCTCGTGCTTGGTACATTCATATAGATAGCTATTTCACCAGATTGGGCTTCACCAAAATTGAAGCGGATGCAAACCTATACCAAATTTTGGTGGAAGGTAAGACTTTGATCATTGTTCTTTATGTTGATGATTTAATACTGACTGGTGATGAGCAACTGATACACCCATGCATGGATGACCTTGCAAAGGAGTTCGAGATGAAGGATTTGGGATTTCTGCATTATTTCCTTGGATTGGAAATATGGCAGCGAGATGGTGAATTTTGTGTGTCTCAAGGAAAGTATGCAAGGGAGATACTAGGTAAGTTTCACATGGAGGGTTGCAAACCCATGGATTCTCCTCTTCCAGGAAATTGGAGGAAAGAGGTTGCTACTTTTGGAGAGGTAGTGGATACTACTGTCTATCGACAGTTAGTGGGTTCGCTAATGTATTTAGTGAATACGAGACCAAACATTTTCTATGCAGTTAACCAACTAAGTCAAGCGATGGTTAAGCCTACCAAACTCTTTTGGAAGGTAGGTAAGCATGTCTTGAGATATCTGAAGGGCACATCTGAGTATGAATTATGGCATAGACAGACGGATAAGGTAAAGTTGCATGGCTTCATGGATGTAGATTGGGTGGGCAACCCAACAGACAGAAAGAGCACATCAGGGGGGATATTTAGTATCAGATCTACAACTATTTCTTGGTACAACAGGAAACAAAGATCCGTGGCACTTAGTTCATCGGAAGTGGAAGACATGGTAGCGAGTCAAGCTGCATGTGAGGCTATATGGATGAGAAAGATCTTGGTTGGTTTGTTTGGTTCTCATTTAGATCCAACAGTGATTCATTGTGATAATCAGAGTTGCATTAAACTCTCGATTAATCTTGTGTTTCATGATAGATCTAAGAATATAGATATCCGATATCATCATCTCAGATATTGTGTGCAATGGAATATCATGTTTCTTCAATACATTCCTACAGAAGATCAGGATGCATACATTCTGACGAAGGCACTCACCAGGAGAAAATTCGAATATCATAGAGACAGGATTGGGGTGAAGGATAATCCCTTTCTTGTTGAGAGGGAGTGTTGAAAAGTCAACAAGAAACATGTGTCTAATTTACTTTTCCCTTAAATAAATTGGACAATAAATATTAATCTGTTATCTCATAATTACTTGAAATAATTAACTAAAATGGAAAATCAGTTAACTATGGGAAATTCGAGTTCAAAGGTTGGCTGGAAAGACATGGAGGTGACTTGAAGTTGTAATAGAGTTATAAGTGTAGTTATGAGAATTGTGAAGTAGTTTAACTCAGTTAAGTGAGTTAAGCCCAGTTGTACTAGTTGTAACTAAACTTACACTAGTGAGAGTTCAGTGAATTAATTATTAATTAATTCAAATCAGTGAACTCACATGCAACTTAAGATTCTCCACAGTTAATTACATGCATGTCAGATCCAGTGGAGACCCAGTTGAGATAACAGGTGAAAGGGACAGTTTGGCTATTAGTTGTGATTTGAGTGAAGTGCACTCATGCAATCACACATGTAGTGGATATGCTCATGAGCATGTGCAAACTTGGTAATTCAAATTCATTGTGAGAATTCTAATTGTAGGGATTGTGTAGAGGAGGCAGGCTGTCTGGACATAGAGAATTGACACATGTATTTGGTGAATTTTTTTTGTATGACAGTGTGAGACGATTGTTTGTACTGAGAGCTCTTGGATTAGAGTTTTGTATGATATTGTTTCATGATCCATGATATACATAATATATGATAGTGGGGTTTTTAGCTTTATGCTTTCTCGAAAAAAATTCCGTGTTATGTGTTCTTGATATTTCACTTTGTGATCGTGGTTTAATTTATGAAAGAATATTAGTAGAAGTGATTCTATATTTAACAGTGGCATATAATTGTTAGATTAGGATAATAATAGGAAATACTTAATTTGTATTGAAATTTCTACAGGAACCAACCCACAAAATTATTTTTCACAGGAACCAACTTGTAGGAGACACCAATCCCCTTCCTTGCTCCACCTTGCCACCTTGAAAATATTTGTTTTCTTCATAATACCTCTCTAACATGATTCATCCTCTGTGTCATCAAACCTTAGATCATTTTCATTACTTAAACACTTTCATACATGCCTCGGAGTCTATGTTCTCTTTGTTGGCCCTTGGTTATGCAAGGAAGCAAAGATTAAGGAAGAAAGGCGATGTACGAACTACGCGGAAGGCACATTAACTGAGGAAGGGTAGAAGTGGTTAAAGAAGCAAAAAATAAGGAGAGAAGTAAAGGAAAATATATCCATTGGAAGATAAGACTGAGGAAGAAAAAGTAGCAAAGAATATGGATCGTGGACAACTCAACAAGCGGGAAATGTCATCAACGAGTGCTTTGGAGCACCTCACGGAAAATAAGTAAAGACAGGTTGGTGAAGCCCGGAAAGAACAGGATAAGTGGACCTAGGGTTTTTGCCCTAGGATTTTGGATCTAGTGTTTTTACACCTAGTCTTTTCCATGTAATGTATAAATAAAGGTCTAAAAGACCTGGGAGGGTTCATTTTAAGTTGGTTCGTTGATAGGACGATGGTTGTTGTTCATTGTTGATTACTATTGTTTAGAGAAATATTGAGTGTTTATTCTGGATCTTCAGTTGGGTGTGAAGATTGACCCTATAGTTGTGTGTGAAAGGAGGGGAGATAAGAAGATAAGGAGAGAGAGATATGCAAGCTAAGTGCACATATAGAACTGTATGTTTTCATCTAATATATCAAGAAACATAGTTCTGTGGACGTATCCCTAGGGAGAGGGTGAACCACATATATCTTGTTTTTCTATGTGATTGATGTTGTGTTATTTTCTATTTGATATACAGTTATTACATTGTTGTGTTAGATCAAAGATATAACTTGCGAAGTAATGTTAAGTGTGGTAAAGTATAACTAGATTGTTGTGTGTTGTTTTCCTAGATCCACTTTGAATTTCCTTTGGTTGTAGACACGTGTGTCCTGCAACCCCCTATTCCTACTTTGGGTGAGACTGCATCTACTTCGGAGGTGTTGTTTAAAGGGCCAATAGTTAGGGATTGTTGGTGCGCTGTAAGAGTTGAACCATGGGTTTGCCCATGTGATAACAAATGGTTCTGTTTCTAGGACCAAGTTCTGCTTGAGGGAATGTCAACGTGGTTCCCATCGAAGACATAAATTCAAAAGTGGATAGAGGAACAAGAGAAGAACTTCGTTGAAGCCCAAAGAAAGAATCCTAGCATTAATACAGAAAATTGGTTGGCAAGGTACATCTTCACTGAAATACACAAGATTTTCTTTGGAGGAATTCATAAGGAGTTGTACGAGTGGTTAGCCAGACTAGAAGATACCCAATTTGAGATCAGATCTAGACCACATGTGGTTTGGACAACGACGTTGATCAAGAAGGTCAAGAGAATTGATAACACAGTGTCTAGAGCAGTGGATATTTGGTTTGATAGCACTATTGGAGGGTACATTATTGAGTTTTCCATTGACAGATTATAATCATATAGTCAAGAGGAGAGGTATTTTTTTAAGGGATCTAGAGGAAATTTCCTACACTTTTTAAAGATGAGGATTAAGATTTTATTACATGAGAAGAATATCCTCAATATACAGTGAAGCTAATGTTCAAGAATTCAGACAGCAACAGTGACATAGAGGATAGACACGCACAGTGGGAGACCATTCAGACAGGTTCCTCTTGCGAACCTATTTAAGAAAAACTATAGAGATGAGGGATTCTACAGTGGAGAAGAAGAATATCTGACATATGAAGAGCATTCAAAATCCACAAGAAAAGAGGAAGTACAAACCAAAGAACATCGCCAAGGAGAGCCAGAAACTTCAGGCATTGCGCCTACTGTTGAATTAAGTACTATTTCTCTTCCTGTTGTTTTAGAAACACTAAGTAACTAGAGTAATTAGAGTATTTATATCAATCAGAGTATTTCTACAAGAATTTTAGCACATACTCAGTCGAGAAACCATGGAAGATATATGGAAAATGAAATGAGGTTACCTATCTTTAGAGGAGATGGATCTGAAGATCCTGATCAACACCGGTTCTTATGCGAAGCTGTATGGAGCATCAATCAAGTCACTGACGAAGTTGTTAATATAACTAAGTTTAGTACTACCTTGAGGGATCATGCCCTTAACTGGTATATGATGTTTGTTTAAGGACCTGGACAACCTAAACTACTGAATGCTATCAATACTTCATTGAGTACATAATTCAATAAACCTAAGTCGAAGTCACAATACATTACAAAGCTGAAAGAAATCAACAAGAAGGTAACTGAACCTGTTTGGGAGTTTGATCATAGGTTTAAGACTCTGACAGGTTGGTTGAGTTTTCAGATTCCATATGAATAGAATAAATCATGGTTCATCATTTCTCTCTTGCCACATATCAGAGTTACTCTGATGCAATATAAGGTTGCTTCATAGGCTGAAGAATTGGATATCACCATGAAACTAGAAGCAACTCCTGTAGGAGAAGCTAGCCCAGGTATGAGCCAAGTCTTGAATCAAAGAACTAGTTTATCCTTACATGTCTAGGATATGCAGAAAGACAAAGGAAAAGATAAAAGAGAAGATATCTGGTGTATAAGATGTAAATCAGAGGGCCATGACAAAGAGAATTGTCCCCTATTTCATGAATACTTGGCCTTTGGAGAACCTAGTCCTTTGAAGCAGGCTACTGTACCCTAGTGCGAGGTATGTAGAGCTAGACATCACCTTGGTGAATGTTATTATATGCAAAAATATGTCCAGACACCTACCAATATTTACTGCACATTCTGTAAGTCTGTGGGGCATGATGAGAAGGATTGTAGGGATTATGATCTCTTGCATGAAAGATCAAGGGATACATATAAAATTCAAGGAGAAACACAACAAGAAGGAAATAATGCACAGTTCAACTCCCCAGAAAGAGGAAAATTCAATCCTCGTGGTGGATTCAGAGGAAGAGAAGGAGGGGAAGGTATGGGTCGAGGTAGAGGTCATATTATTTTTTATAACTATGCACAACTAGGACATTTGGAAAGGGATTTTCAGAACCCTTATACCACTTGCAACTATTGTAACTCATTTGATCATGTCATCGAATATTGTCCAGTATTGTTGGTCAAAATCCAAGAGAGACGAGGAGGATACCAACAAGTACAATTAATATCAACAGAGCCTCGTGGTGAGGACCCCAGAGTCACTGTTATTACTAGAGGATGTGTTGTTACAGGAGAAGACATGGTAACTCCAGGAAAGACTACAGAAGGATTAGGGATCATAAGAGCTGCAACAAATTCACAATTGTTTGATCCAAGGAGAGAGAGGCATACTTTTGAGGAAGGAAGGAAATAATTTGTAGGAGAACAAGATTCTTCATCTAAGGCACAACCAGAAGTAAGGGAATGTGAAATTCCAACAACATTTGATCAGTCTTCCCTAGCTAGACAAGGAAAAGAGGTAAGAAAGATCATGGAATTCTTATATACCTGTATCAATTTGATTAAAGATGAAAAGGTTGTACAAGAATTACAACACCTAGTGAGACGGTATGAAATTGGGAGAATAGATCATATGTTGAGTAGAGTTGTGAACCAAGTATCATGGAAAAGAAGAACAAACAAGGAATTACATCTTAGTGCTCAGATTGGAGACTATGATGTGGAATATGTGGTCCCCGACTTAGGATCAAAAGTCAATGTTATCACGAAGCAGACTTGGGCATTGACAGGAAAACCTAGATTGATTTACTCTCCTATTAGGCTCAGGATGGCTAATCAGCAGGCAGTGAGCCCTTTTGGAAGACTAGAGAATGTCCCTGTAGACATCGATGGGATAAGGACATTTCCAGACTTCAAAGTGATTGAAATTGTTGATGATAGCTGTCCTTATCCTGTGCTGTTAGGAATTGATTGGGATTTCAACAATTCAACTATTGTTGACCTAAAGAAGAGAAGAATGACATTTGAGGGTAATGGACTTAAATTCATTGCACCTATAGACCCAGATGAAGGTTACAGATGCACAAAACCTATCAGGGAAGAAGACCACATGGATGAGCTAAAGAACATCTACAAATTGACAGCAAGACAACATGACAACATAAATCCTACAATAGCTGGAAATCTCAGTTGGCGAAGTGAAAGTGCATGGTCATCAAA
Source organism: Picea engelmannii (assembly GCA_009831015.1). Lineage (NCBI taxonomy): Eukaryota > Viridiplantae > Streptophyta > Pinopsida > Pinales > Pinaceae > Picea > Picea engelmannii. The sequence goes on along the minus strand of ML798948.1, from coordinate 242,249 downwards.
CTCATAGGAAGCCTTGGAAAATTGGCAGAACATAATGTATGAAGTCTCCACATGGAAATGTGCCATATTGACTGGAGAAGTTGGCTGGATTGGCACAAAAGTAAGTAATCTTCCAACATTTGATGGTTTAAATCACTTAGAGACATTTCTAGCTGAATTTGAGAAAATTTTACCAGTACATCAGAGGATGTTGGCACTGGATGAAGCCTTGAAAGCCACATCAACTATATGGTGGGGAGTACACAAGAGGAACATCGTGGAGTGGGTAAAATGTTGCACATTATTGACAGTCCATTTTTCAGACCAAGCAGAAGGATGTGAAGTTCGGTACATAGGCCAGAGTTGTTCTAAGGACTACATGCGAAGTTGTGAGGAGGCTTGGAGCAACACTCCTAAAGAACAATGGGTGCATAATTTCATTAACAACTTGGGTACTACGCCTCTCAACTGGTATATTCAAGTATAATTGTGCCTCATCACTACAGACTGGTATGGAATGACTCAAAAATTTATAGCTACGTTTTTATTTGAGAGCCAGTACCCTACAATAGATCAGGATTTACAAATTGTAAGACGAAAGGTCTTTGAGGTGGCAACTAACCTCCCTTTTGAGAAAGAAGAATATGAATGGACTTCAACTCTTTAGAAGTTACAGGGATGTTATAATATCAATGATGATGAGGATGATGACCCTAGAGATGTAAACATTGTAGTAACTGAAGGTCACAGAGACATAAAAGGGCCATGGATTGAATTACCTTTTATTGGACAACCCATTAAAATTAAGAAAGTTAATATTGGAACAGAGAAAACACCTAAATTAGCAAATGTGGGAGACTATTGGGATGATGCTACTATTAGCAAGATCACAGAGTTATTACATGAATATAAGGACTTGTTTCCAACCAAGTTCATAGACATGAAGGGAATTAAAGGGCCCGTGGGAGAAATAAACATCCCCTTAAGACCAGATGCAAGACCTATCAAGCAGAGACCTTACAGATTGAATCCTAAATATAAGCAGAAAGTTAGGATTGAATTGGATAAAATGTTGGAAGAAGAAATCATAGAACCTGTTGAAGAATCTAAGTGGATTATCCCTATGGTGGTCCAAGATAAGAAGACAAGAGAAATCAAAATTTGTGTAGATCTAACAAATATGAACGATGCATGTCTACATGATCCATTCCCTACACCCTTTACCGATGAAGTTCTAGATAATGTAGGAGGACAGGAGGTCTACTCATTCATAGATGGGTTTTCAGGTTATCACCAGATCAAAATTGCTAAGGAAGATCGACATAAGACCACATTTGTAAAAGAATGGGGTTCTTTCCAGTACACAGTGATGCCCTTTGGCTTGAAGAATGCACCAGCCATTGTTTCTAGGGTGGTGGTCGAAGCATTTAAGGACTTCTTACACAAGTTCTTGGAAGCTTATTTTGATGATTGGACTTTATTTAGCCTACTGAAAGACCACATTGAATGTTTGAGATTGATGTTAGATAAGTGCATGAAATGTCAGATTTCCTTGAATCTGAAAAAGTGTAATTTATTTTCACCCTTTGGAGTACTGCTAGGGCATATTGTGTGTAAACAGGGATTGTTGGTGGATCCTTCCAATATTGCCATCATTGTTGATCTACCTCCTCCCACTTCAGTGAGATAGTTGCGCACTTCATTAGGGCACACTAGATACTATAGGAAGTTTATTAAGGGGTATGCACAGATAACAACACCTATGGATAATCTCTTAAAGAAAGATAGCAAGTTCCAATGGACAAAAGAATGCCAACAAAGCTTCGACATACTTAAACAGAAAATGGTCACTACACCCATCTTGGTTTTTCTAGATTGGAGTAAGGAGTTCAATGTTCATGTCAATGCTTCATACATTGTATTAGGATAAGTTTTAGCACAGTCAGGTGCAGGAGACATTGACCACCCTATAGCCTTTGCTAGAAGGAAGCTTTCTACAATTGAAAGGAACTATACTACGACTAAAAGAGAAGGCTTGGCTATGGTATATGTGTTGCATAAATTCAGAAACTATTTGCTGGGAGGAAATTTTAAGATGTTCACTAATCACTCTGCATTAAAGTATGTAGTCAACAAGCTAGTGTTGGGGGGAAGAATATGAATATGGCTACTACTATTCCAGGAGTATGATTTTGAAATTGTGGTCAAGCCAAGAATAATGAATAAAGGACCTGATCACTTATCTAGGTTGGAACATGGAGAGAAACCTACTAGTATGGAGGATACACTTCCAGATGCACATTTGTTGGCCATCAAAAAATTATATGATCACTTCATCGAGATAGTTCAGTTCATGTCCACAAGAATGGCACCTCGCGAGTACACATTCATTTATAAGAAACAGTTGGTAGTCTGCGCATTCGACTATCAACTCATGGTTGGATAGTTGTACAATATGGGAACCGATGAGATCTTGAGGAGATGTGTTATGGAGGAAGAAAGACTATTGATTCTTATAGAAGCGCATGAAATCATCGCAGGAGAAAATTATCTAGGGAAATAAACAATGCAAAAGATTCTTAGAGTTGGCCTTTGGTGGCCTAATTTACATAAGGATGCTAAGGAATACTACAAAGCCTATGATGTATGTCAAAGAGTAGGAAATCCTTCTAGAAGGGATGAGATTCCTTTGGCACCATAATTAACATTACAAGTATTCGAGAAGTGGGCCATTGACTTTATGGGACCTATTAACCCACCAGGAAGGCGCACAGGAGATAGATACATTATCACTGTGACAAAGTATTTGACCAAATGGGTAGAAGAAAGAGCAATTAAGGATTGTAGTGCAACCACAACTGTGCAGTTCATCTTTGAGATTATTATAACTAGATTTGGATGCATGAAGATCCTCATGAGTGACCAAGGCACGCACTTCATCAATAAAACTATTGAAGCCTTGACTTAGGAATTTGAATTTCACCATCATAAGAGCACTCCATACCACCCACAAATGAATGGTATAGTTGAAGCCTTCAATAAAATATTGGAGACAACGCTGACTAAGATTTGTAGTGTTAACATAGATGATTGGGATTTAAGAATTCCAGTTGTACTATGGACCTACAGAACTACTTGCAAGAATTTAACAACACAAAATCCCTTTAAATTGGTATATGGCTTGGAAGCAGTGGTACCTATGGAATATTTGGTTCCTAGCTTAAGAATTTCAACATTTACAAGTATGGATGAGACCGTCGTTGTTCAAGATAGGCTTGCGCAGTTACTGGAACTAGAGGAAGACATGTTTATTGCAGGATTTCATCAACAGGTACAGAAAGAAAGAGAAAGGGCTTACCATGACAAACATATCAAGAGGAAGGCATTCATGCAAGGAGATTTGGTATTGTTATATGACATCAAGTTCATGAAGCATCTAGGGAAGTTCAGGACACATTGGCTAGGACCATTTGAAGTTTCCTATGTTACAGAAGGAGGAGCCGTGCAACTGAAGACCCTTAATGGAGAATGGAAAGAAGGTTTGGTAAATGGGAGTCGGTTGAAATTGTATTATGAAAACCAGCTTCCTCGCAACTCTCAGTAAAATAAAAGGAAGAAATGTCTAGATACCAGGTGTAGTTGAAAATGGTTACCAGACACAGAAAAGACAGTCTACACACAATAGGGAGGGAAAAAGAAGAAAGCACAGGTTGCTCCACGTAGTCTGCAGTTGAAGTGAAACATAAGGTTCAATCTTGCAGTGACTCAGGATGAGTCACATGTGAGTGTTTGGGGCCTGTTGTCCTTGGTTATAGAAGGAAGAAAATATTAAGGAATAAAGGTGAAGTAAAAATTACATAGAAGGCACATTAACCAAGGAAGGGTCGAAGTGGTTAAAGAAGTAGAAAATAAGGAGCGAAGTAAAGGAAAATATATCTATCCAGAAGATAAGACCGAGGAAGAAAAATAAACAAAGAAGATGGATCATGGAAAACTCAACAAGAAGGAAAAGACATCAACGAGTGCTTTGGAGCACCTCACGGAAAAGAAGTAAAGACAGGTTGGTGAAGCCCAAAAATAACGGGACAAGTGGACCTAGGGTTTTGGCACCTAGGGTTTTGACACCTAGAATTTTCCATGTAATGTATAAATACAGGTCTAGAAGACCTAGGAGGGTTCATTCTAAGTTGGTTCGTTGATAGTACGATGGTCGTTGTTCATTGTTGATTACTATTGTTTAGAGCAATATTAAGTCTGTATTCTGGATCTTTAGCTGGGTGAAAAGATCAACCCTGCAACTAGGTGCCCAGGGAGGGGAGAGAAGAAGAGAAGGAGAGAGAGATCTGCAAGCTAAGTGCACATATAGAACTATATGTTTTCATCTAATATATCAAGAAACATAGTTCTATGGACATATCCCTAGGGAGAGGGTGAACCACATATATCTTGTTGTTCTATGTGATTGATGTTGTGTTATTTTCCATTTGATATATGATTATTGCATTGTTGAGTTAGATCAGAGATATAACTTGCGAAGTAAGCTTAAGTGTGGTAAAGTATAACTAGATTTTTGTGTGTTGTTGTTCTTGGTCCACTTTTTGTTTCCTTTGGTTGTAGACACTTGTGTCCTGCAACACCCTATTCCTACTTTGAGTGAGACTGCATCTGCTTTGTAGGTGTTGCCGAAAGGCCAATAGTTAGGGCTTGTTGGTGCGCTGTAAGAGTTGAACCCTGGGTCTGCCCCTGTGCCAACACTCTTCACAACTCTTCACTCAAAATACATCACACTTTTTTTCACTATCTTGATCAAGGGATAATTATTTATATAGCTCATGTACTCAACCATTTTTACACATACTAATTAATTCTCATTAAGTTGACTATGAGTCCCTTTTCATTTTCCTAAAAATTGGTCCCTAACACTTTTCATTTCACGCAATCTTCTCACAGACCACACAACACAATTTTGATGCTCAATAACTGTTGAATCTCACGATGATTCAATGTTTTCCATTGATTTATAATCACGTTCATTGAGGTACCAATACAATCTACAACAATTCAATGTACATCAATCGTTCGAGCTGTCCTTCATTTGATCACAACCATCGATTTAATCTTTCATATCGGGACCACCAGGGTGCCAAAACACTCAACACCATATCGATGCACAAAAATCGTTCGATTTTCTCTTGATTAGATCACAACCATCATATCTAACATCAATAACCTATAAACTACCAAGATGTAAGACCCTTTAAACCTCATCACTCTACCACCATTATATTTAGATCATATTTGATCTCATCTATAGATTTGGCCTCTTTAATATTGGTACAACCATGCCTATCAGAGTTACTTCTATCAGAGATACTATGTTTGGACTTGTTTGTTCGCACTCCTTTCAGACTCTAAAATTATGAACACTATCCACTGTCGATCATTCAAGATCTACGGTTGTCATCGCAACTTGTTCGCACTCTGACCAACAGTCCATATTGCTCATTTTCTTGAGATAACAATTTTCCCAAGAAAGGGAATATTCTTCAATACCCTTCTGATCAGGGATGTACAAGTTAACAAATATTTTGGACACCGATTGACGATATCAAAAAGGAAATTTCCTTGATACCCCTCTTAGCAGAGCTGTGAAACTTCCCCAATCTTTTGAACATCAATTGATAAGATTTGATGAACGGTCCAGATCTCCTCACTATACATTTGATATATCAACGACTATCATGAATTCAAAGTTTCCTTCATCATCAGACTTCTTGTCACCTTTGTACATGACAAAATATGCTTATGACATGTTGTCCAGTCGCTGAGTTACACTTGTCTACTTTTGTGGCACAGTCCTAGTATTTACATGGCACTATCTTGGTATTTACATGGAACTGTACGAAGTATGACACATGTATATGACGTGGTGAATACATGTCACTAACATGTCCTCCACGTGGACTCATTTCTCATGTATTGGATGACCATCCACGCTCTTATTTGTTTGGCACACAAATCAAGGTTGAGAAAGGAATATTATTCAATACTCTTTTATCAGAGCACAAAATACTCTGTCAACATTCCTCCTCCGATATCTATGGCTCTGATAGATCTATGGTTCTTGTTAATTCAAAGTTTCCTTCATCATCAAATTCCATGTCACCTTACGTTACACATGTCCTGACACTTGGTTTTGTACAGTGTGTTACATGTGGTTGCTCTCGTGGATTGATTACATCACCCTGACGTGTCCACCATGTGCAATCCTTCTACATGGATTGGATGACACGAGGTTGACGTGGCATTTAAGTTCACTCACAATCATTCAGAGTTCTTTCCATCTAAAAAAATAGTTAAGATTTATTCTCTATTACTTCGATAGATCAACAATCCTTGTTGATTCATAGATTCTTCCATCGAAGTGTCTCAAGATGGCCTAAGCTAAATAATCTTAAAATTTGAACTCCGAAATCCTTTCACCATCGCATCATATTCCAAATTTAGGACTTCTTCTGGTCATGGATATGATTATATATGAATCTAATATTTAATCTCAATCGTCCATTATTAACATACAAATGCAATTATGGAACTAAAATTTATCTCCTTTCACATGGATCCATGGCTCTTCCATTTAAATTCAAACTAAAATCCTTCACTCTTTCATTATAGGCTCATCGAAGTCTATTTATTTTATGCATGTGGGATATTGTCTTTTTCCTTTGTTTCATTATCTTCATGTCTAGATAGTTTATCTTGTTGAATGATCAATGATCAACGACTCATGCTTTCTCTTCTCACAGAGACTTCACCAGAGTTTAATCTTCACATATTCCTTTGAAACTCTGCAACCTGTTCGCCAATCACCTTAGCCGAGATCTCATCAAAATTTAATCAACAAAAAAAGAGATATAGATGTGCAGGGACCTTCTCAATTTGCTCTATCTAGTTTTATTTGTATTATGAAGATTTATCTATCTTCCTTGGAGTCGTGTGTGGTTCAAGTTTGATCCTTGGACCTAGAATCATAGTCTTCCTTCCTTGATCATTGACAATGGTCAGTCTCCCCCTGCCCGTGACATCAATGACATCCAATAATTTCTACATTTGACATCAATGAAAACATAATTCCCAACAATCTTCACCTTTGTCATTGATGGAAACACATTCTGTGCGGGTCTCCTCTATCTGCAAGTCTCCCCTTGTATCGTTTCTCTCCCCCTTTGACATCAATGGTAAAGGGTTTCTGTATTTGGTAATTTCTTCATTGTATCTAGTAATCTTCTTGTATTTTTTCACTCTCCCCCTGAGCTTTTGGTTTTGATGAGCTCCCAACATCTTTCAGCTGAAGCTTTCATTGAGAAATTAGAATGACTCCCTTATTCTCTTTGAGATACTCAAATATATGTCTAGGTAGGGATTTTGTAAATATGTTTGCTATTTTTTATTTGGTAGGAACATACCCCAACTTGACAATCTTATCATTTACATGTTCCCTCAGAAAATGATATTTGATTGGGATATGTTTTGTCTTTGAGTGCATCACTTGATTATTTTAAATGCTTATAGCACCAGTGTTGTCACATAGTATCGAAATTATCTTCTTGTATTCTATATGAATGTCTTGTAGTGTTTGTTTCATCCAAGGAATTTGTGTACAACAGGATGCTGCTGCAATCTACTATGCTTCTATTGTGGAAAATGAGATTGGAGATTGTTTCTTGTTGATCTTGGATACTAACAAATTTCCCAAGAAGAATGCTCCTCCACATGTGCTCTTCCTATCATCAACAATGCCTTCCCAATATGCATAAATATACATTGTTAGAGTAAAGTCTTCTCCTTTTGGATACCATAGTCCAAAGTCCAAAGTTCCCTTTAAATATCTAAATATTCATTTTATAGCTAGTACATGTGTTTCCTTGGGTGTAACTTGAAATCTTCCAACTATCCCTATTGCCTGTATTATATCATGCCTTGAAGTTGTCACATAAAGTAGGTTGTTAGTCATTGACCTATACAGAGATTGATTAGTTTCCTTACATTCATCCTCCTTGTTGAGCTTGCATCTAGTAACCATGGGTTTGCTAATATGTTTACAATCTTCCATATCAAACTTTTTCAACGTCTCTTTGATGTATTGGGTCTGAGCAAAAAATATTCCTTTGCTAGTTTAAGTAATTTGCAGTCCCAACAATAATGACAATTCTCCAAGAATGAACATCTCAAATTCCTTTTGCATTTATTATACAAAATTTCCACTTATTTTAACATCATTACTTCCAAAGATAATATCATCTACATACACTGCAATTATCAACATTTTTGCATTACCTATTTTGATGTAGATATTTTTGTCTGTTGTTTCTTTTTTGAGGCTTTGATGCTGCAAGTACTTGTCAAGTATTGAGTACCATGCTTTGGGAGCTTTCTTTAAGACATATAGTGATTTATTTAATATGAAAAAATAACATTCATTTTCTGATAATAGGAACCCTTTAGTCTGTTCTATGTACACTTCTTCCTCTAGATCACCATTCAGGAATGATGACTTGACATCATTTTGATATACTTTGAAGTTATTAAAGATTGCAAATGAAAAAAACATTCTAATGGATTCTTGATTCGAAAATCCTTAGATATCACTTATTCCTTTAAAATATACATGTTATCATATAACCTAATTCAAAATTAATTCTTGATCTTATTGAGGTGTTTTTCATAAAAATGATGACGTGCTTCTTATCCAAAATATCATAAATTGATGATTAATTTGAAGAATTATGAGATAACACAACAAAATATAAAATAATTCAAATTATACAATATTAATGACATATATTACTTCATCTTCAAGTCCCTTTTAGACAGTAAGACTACTCTTCTTTATCTCAAAATGTCAAATCACATTACAAAATAGACTTACAAAATCCAATTTGAAGGACTCTCTTCAATTTCGATTCTTAAACTCATAAAATGAGCATACCATTGAATTCCTTGCAAAATTCAGAGAAAAATGAGTATAAAGTCTACCATATTCTGAACTAGCTCAATTTTACCCTATTTACATGCCAAATGATGCACTATGGCGCTCATTAATGACAATCTGGACTAATATTTTCACAAATGACCTTTTAGCACAAAAATAACATCAGCATTGAACTCCTCTCAGAAAAAAATGAGAAAAATGAGTATAAACATGCCTATGTTTGGACAATATACATCATGGCACACATATCTAGACAATACCAAATTAGGCTCCCCTCCTTTCACATAAATCTATGCAATCTATAACATACTTGGCCTCAAGATACATGATTTCCTTGGAATTTGTGTCCTCCTTGTACTGTCCTGCCTTAGGATGTGTGTTAGTCTAGGACCGCAATCCCATTAAATAGGCCTAGTTCTGAACCTCCACATGAAACCTTTGGCAACTATTTTTTTTTTTTAGCGGGGTCCCATAACATCAGGAGCCAATGGCACATTGGTTAAAACGCTGGCTAAATTTGGAGGAGGTCGTGGGTTCCGTCCCCCCATGATCCTCTCCTTTGTTGGAACTTCCTTTAAATATACGTTGGGTGATTTGTTATATGGTTATATATATGTGGTGGCATATAGTTTTAATGCCCCACAAACATTGGTGTATGGTTGGAATATTTCGTTACATAACATTCTATTTACCTTTAACCATATCCTAAAGTTACAGAGAGTATTCCTTTTTATGTGAAAATATTCTTTTTTTTTTCTTAATACTTGACATTATTTTAGCTAAACTAATTCACCAAAAAATGAATTACTCACGAAAAATGACTTACTCACCGGAAAATGAAATAATTTAAGCTAACTATAGTGAATTTAAACCATTTGTTTCGTGTATAAAAATAGTATTTTCCCTAAATTAAGGAAAATTAGAAATTGTGTATCAATTGTTTAACTCCCACTTGCTAAACCTATTCACAGTCAATGAATAGAAGGATCACAAGCCATGATGAACTAAATCATTTAACTCCCACTTGCTACGAGGTTTGGGAAAAGCAACATCCATAATATCAAAGGCTAAGATGACATGCAACATGAGTTAGAGAAAGAACCCTTCATTTTTCCCATTTTTCTTGCCAAATTGATGGACATAAGGTGAATAGAGACAAAAGAAGAGCTAGACAAACATCATAGTTGCAAAATCGATGAAGAAAATGTGGCTAGAGACAAAGGACAAGTTAGAGTGGATTAATAACATAAATAAGCATACGTTTCCCCCACTTTCTTTTCCAAATCGATGAGGATGAATTAGAGAAAGAAATGTGTTTTCCCCCCTTTTTATTGCAAAATCGATGAAAAAAAGGCGACTAGAGATGGAGGATAGGTTAGAGAAGTAATCCACTTGCCACATCGATGAAAAAAAGGTGGATGGAGATGGAGGACGAGCTAGAGAAATTAACCACATTTTTCCAAGTGTTTTTCATTCAAATCCATGCGCTAAATTGATTAAACCAACAAGGATGGTTTTATTTTCATTGTCAAATATGTAGAGATAAATAAGGGAAGCGATTGAATCCATTATTAGAAAGAACCAATGAGAAATAAGGGTAGACAACCACTTAATTACTGGTAACAGGCAGTGAGAAGGGAGGGAGTAGAAGCGATCCAGGTGGATATTGGTGGCCACCCACCTATTCCAACTGGCTCCTCTTGACATTTTTAGTTCAACATGTTCTTCTGTACTTCTTTGTAATTGTGGGTTCTACACTTTTAGAGCTATCTAAATCCCTACACATATCCCAGGTGGATATTGGTGTCCTCCCACCTAATCCAACTGACTTATTTTGTATGTTTTTAGGTCATCTCATCGTGTTGTACTTCCAGGGCCATTTTGGGGCCCTAAACAATTTTTTTTGGGCTCACCAGAGTCAAAGTATAGATAGTGTTTATGGATAAATTCGTGAGTGCGGACACAGACCAATCTCCCCAGATCCACCTGGATCTGGAACAAACCGTAACAGAATACTACTCTTTCCCTAGATCTAAATATTGAATGAACTAAGAGAAATGGATAGTGAACATACCTTATGAACGCTCTCATTTAATCTATGTTGTTCCTCTCTCTGCTCCAATGCTCTTGTGTCGTTCCAATCACAACAACACAAACCAATCACATCAAAGGCATTAATATATTCAATACCTAGTCTATACATGTGATCAAGGAATCATGTAATAAGATGACATCATCATTATGGGAAAGGGAC
>ML798948.1:149234-172679 GCA_009831015.1 Picea engelmannii | reverse complement strand
CACATGCATGCTACTGATCTACTAGAGGGTTAGAAATAAAACATAAATCAAATAACATAGATGAGATTCATGTACTTGGGACGGGAAAAGCATCTTTTTCATTAGTCTCAAAAATGAATCACTTACAATGAGTTCTAAGACCGGCCACCGTTCCTCGATCCTGATCCTGAGCTCCTCCTCTTCTTTTGTCCTCCAACTGCTGCAGCATGAATTTCTCCTGAAGCTTGAGGCAAAGCTAAAGGGTTGGGACAATAATGGACTTGGCAATTTGGAAGAGTTTCTTTGCTATGATTTTTTCCTCTTTGAATAGTACCCCTACCCCTCCTTTTATAGGCTAGAAGGAGCTAGGGTTTTAGGCGAACTCTCGGCCATGCATGGTGAAGAGTTCCAGTTAACTGACAAAAAACCTCGTGTCCCAGCGGAAACTTTCCTGATTTCTTGCTTTGTTAGGTACCCGCGGGCTGTAGTGGGTTAGCCTGCGGATACCTGCGTGCAGTAGAAGGTCAGCAAGCGGTCACCCACGCCCAGTGAAAGGTTAGGGCGCGGGTCCCTTGATTTAAGTGGTTTTTTGAGGATTTGTTCAACATGGCTTTGGCTAGGAAGAGGCATGAGTTGGCCTGATGCCAGGTAAACCTGTGTGGTGCATTTTTGGGTTATAACAGTCACAAGTGTCGTCATTACAAAGGTTGCAAGTGTCGCATTTTTCTCACAAGGTCGCAAGTGTCGCATGTTGCTCACAAATGTCGCAAGTGTCAGGGAAGCATACTGCCATGATGCCTATGTCGTGCCTATAACGACATGAGAAAGACACTTGAAACACCTCAAACATTTGATTTGCAAGAGGAGAAATGAGTCAGCAGGCTTGCAAACCTTTTTCCATCTAAAAGCACCTCAAAAACTGAGTTTTTGGAGGGGAGCGCTCCCCCTTACACTATCTCGGAGCGTCGACGCTCCCCCTTACACTGTCAGGGAGCGTTATAACGCTCCCCTGGCCGTTTTGAGGGAGCGCTATAGATTTTGGAGCGCTAGCGCTTCCTTTAACCTTTTCAGGGAGCGCTACAACGCTTTGATGGCCCTTTTGAGGGAGCGCTACCTATTCTGGGCAGTTGTTAAGCTATTGAGATGAATGGGGGAAGCATATTTTCATTCTTCGAAGGTAGTTGAGCTCGAATCCCTAGTCCAGCCATGATCCTAGGGCAGATCCTCAACTAAAGGAGGAAACTCCTCACCTTCCCCAAGGATATCTCAAGATTGTTGAGCCTCTCCAAGGCTATATAAGAAAGCTTTCTAATGGTGAAAAGGAAAGGGAAAAAGGAGAATCACACCAAACTTATGATCTCATAAGTGGTGCTGGAACAAAGCTGATTGGTGGGGGAAGAACTAAAGATATGAAACTTATGATCTTGGAGGAAGCTCACAGTCAGCCAAAGGAGAGTGATCAGTGAAGCTGTTGTTATCCAGGTTGTGGATCTTTCAGGCAAGGGTTAGACGAAGAGGACTTGACGAAGATGTCGCATTCGCATCTACGATTGTAAGTACTGCTGTCATTTTTCTCATCAATATGACACGCTTGGCCTGTTTCTTTCTAGTTTGTGTCTAATGTCACATGAACTTATCATTTATTGATAGATCTATTTTCAAGCTAATATCAATAGAGTAGGAAGCGGTTGTATCTTGTTTTGTCCACAGGATCCAGTGAGAAGCAAAGGATCGAAACGTAACCAGGAGCGTGCAGGGACAAACGTCGATAAAAGGTACTTTTGTCATCCTTCCTTCTCATGTGTTAGTTTAGATAGATTTGAAAGGAAGTCAGTGTCCATGTTAAGCATTTTCTGTCTAGAGTTAGGGTCAAGCTCTTAGAGGCGATCTACCTGTCCGCAAGGAGATTTTCCTACAACAGAAAAGTTTCAGAGTAGAGTAATGGAAGTGACTGAGAGACTCCAACCAATTCAGGATGAGGCTTGCCAACTATTCACAGAGATTTAAGGCCGAGGAGAAGAAATGGAACAAGTTGTCACTACAGCTGAAAAATGCTTAGAGGGACCTGTCAATGAAGAAGTTATACAAGAGTTCATCGAGCAGGAGGCCTTGGTGCAACAATAGGTCGAAGCAGATCTAGCCAATCTTGAGGCTTTTGAAGCAGAGCTACCCATACCAGAGTGACTCGAGACAAGTCACAGGTGAGTGTTGGGGGCCTGTTGGCCCTTGACCAAGTTTTGAGGATCCTTGGTCATGTTTGACCGACTTTTGGGACTTCGACAGGCTGTCAAAGGTAGAGTGCAAGTTGAAGCGAAGACCGCGAGATCTTGACCCTTTTTAGGTATTTTTGGGTTTTTGGCTTATGTAACGGGTATGGGGATGTCAGCCCATGGGTTTACCCATGTTTAGGCCTCTTTTGTAATGTATAAATAGAAATCTAGGTGATGTAAGTAAGGGGTGTATGTTATGATAAGTGTAAAGGAACAAGTGTGTGATACCAAGTACTAAGTGAAAGTGATAGTGTACATGCTTTGTGCATGTTGTGTGAGACTTGCAAGGCTAAGTGAAAGTGACTGTAAGAGATTGAGTAGAAGCTTTGTGCTGTAACCTAGCTCGGGGAAGGAGGATCTAGTGAGGTGCACATAGATCTCCTGTCCTATGTGGAGTAGGATCTTGTGGCTCTGTGCATGTAGCTGATTGACCGAAGATAATAAAAGAGAATAAGAGTTGGTGGACGTAGCCCCAGGCTGGGGGTGAACCATGTATATCCTGTGTTCCTATGATTTGTGTGATGTATTGATGTGTTTATGTGTTTACTTGCTTAAGTGATTTGATATAGATGAATGATAGATAGATCTGTTAATTCTTTGTGCTTGATAATATGGATGAATGATAGATCTAACCTATGTGAATGTGCTTAGTAATTGAATATGCTAGATTTGGGTGAAAATTGTGATGCTATGTAATTAGGGTTTTATCTTCGAAGTAGATAATGGTTAAATATTGATGAAATGTAACTGCTAAGTGCTCTATTAAGGTGTTGTAATCACAGATCGGTGTCCCAACTAAGGTTGAGAACATCTGAGTCCTGCAACCACCCCTGCCTCTACCTTAAGTGAGACTTCATCTGCTTCACAGGTGTTGTAGAAAGGGTCGATAGTTAGGGTTTTGTTGGTGCTCTCTTGAGCATTGAACTCTGGGTCTTCCCCTATGACAAAAAAAAATCCTACACCAAGGAAAGTGGCTCACCCAGGGCCAAATTTAGTAGAAGTTTCCTCACCTGATGGGGGAACTCAACGCAATGGAGACCATTGCTTCCCAAGGGGGAAGGACTAATCTAGGTAGATATTGGTGTCCACCCACCTATTCCAGGTAGCTCATCTTGACAATTTTAGTTCAACATGTTCTTCTATACTTCTTTGTAATTGTGGGTTATACACTTCTGCTAGCGGGGAAAACCCCCCTATGGCTACACCAGGGTTTACTATGTAGGTAGATCAATAATTGTTTAAAAGTCTCCTACTTCTCTAACTACTCCAAACATATTCCAGACTCATACATGAAAAAGAAAAATGAGAAGATTAGGTAATTGTACCTTTGACTCCATGTTCGGTGACGATCCTCACACGCTTCATAGATTTGTTGACTGCATGCCTCCTCCCAGGGCTAACCTGCATTCACAAAAATATTAACATAAAAATAGAAGCATGCATTTCATATATTAATAAGGGTTAGACGTTAGAATAAAAACATAAATCAAATGGAAACATTCAACAAGCCATAATTTGGGATAGGAAAAGTACTTCTTTTATTGATAATACAATGATCACTTACAACAAGGTCGAATACTGCTCCGCAAACCTGGTCTGGGATCCTCTTCACCAAGATCCAAGTGTGCCTCTGTGTATCTTTGTCCTCTAAATCTTCTTCTAGGGAAATGGAATGTGTTTATGATGGAGGAAAAAGGGAAAAATGGGGAATTCTGAGGCAATTCTCACAAGATGGCTACAATTTCTTGGGGCGAGGGTATGTGAAATGGGCATAGTTTCACTGTTCTTATGTCTAGATGTGGAATTATACCCCAAAACCTCATTTTATATGACAAAATGATGGTTATTTGGTTGGGTGACGAGCTATAGGTGGTGGATTAGTTGGGAAACTACCCAATAGCCTGTAATCTCAACGACTTCCTTGCAACTTTTTAGTTTTTGCAATTTTGCGAGTATACACGGGTTGTAATGGTGAAGCTAGTGTACGTATGCAGGCTGTAGTGGTGCAACACATGTACATACACCAGAAGTAATGGTGGAGGGTGCGTACATCTTCAAAAATAGGGTTTTTAAGAAGAGAAACTTAGTGATGGCTTGGCAAAAATAGCAAGTAAGAGGGCCAAAGGATAGGTATGCATATGTAGATAAATTGAGGGTTATAAAAGATTCCTCCTAATGTGTGAGGTCATAATAGCATCTGATGGTTGAAATACATTACAAATATTCACCAATGTACAAAACGAGGTTCCATCTGCAAAAATTACAATTGTCTCTCCGAGGCAGGCATACCCATGCTCGGGATGAAATAAATCATGGCTTCCAATCAAATAAACTACAGATCCATGTCATATAACTATATAAAGTGTAGGCGTGAGAAATACACAGTGGATCTACATCTCAAAATCAAATATATACAAGTATAGTATCCATATTCAAGAAGCCAATAATGCCTGATGGATGGAGATAAGGTTTTCAGAGCTTGAGAAACAACTTCAAAATCTTCAAAAATCGGGTAGGAGTACAATGTGAGTGTATGAATTCACTACCCAGAGGTCTTCGATGACTTGTCGGGAAAATACAAGAGGATCTTGATGATCAGGAAAACAACTTCATTGATTTCTAACAAGGACTTGATTGGACTTTTGGGATGGTCGGGAATGAGGTCAAGAGACAAACTATAGAAATCTTGATTCAGGTTGGGTGAAACTTCCCTTGGACAATATCATGACAGATGATCAGACTCATGCAACATGAAATTGACATAAGTTCACAATGCAAGAGGTAACACAAACTCTCCATGTGTTTGGAAGAATAACCAAACAGAGGAGGATACAACTCTATGTAGCGAGAACAAATTCCTAAGGTCATATTAAATTGAAAATCTTGACGAACAAACAAAAGTATGTGCTTTGTCCATGGGTGACTCATTGTGTTGACAAAATATAATATATATTTCCCATCCTCTTTTTTTTTTTGTCTTTTTCAATTTTTTAAAGAGCTTGAAAAAGAACAAAATAATGCTATGTTACAAAGGAGGAACGAGTTCCACAATCATACTAGTTCCAAGTGCAAGGAACACACTAATTCGTAGAGCAAGGAGACATGTGTAGGAAAAGGACAATCAGGAAAATTCCTCCATGGGTCAAGGTGTCAAGACGTAGAAGCAAAGTTCTACTAGGATTGCATATAAGGCATTCTTCAAAGGTTCAACTGAGAGCAACATGGAGCCGACATTAGGCCAAAGACATAGATATGAAAATGTGATTACTAAGACACAATGAAAACCCCCTTCAATGTAATTTTAACGAGCCTAGAGAAGGTAATCTCGATAGTTTTTCATGTTTAGAGAGTCTGAAAAAGCATAAAAGAAGACTCCACTGGGGTACCTTTTTTGAAGATAGTATAGTCAGTTCAAAAAGGGGTAAACTAGCACCGAAAAGACATCTATTCAAAACCATTTTAACGAATGTGACAAAGACAAGATCACTCGGTAATATTTTCAATTTTAAGGAGTCTGAAAAGAGCTTAACTATGGACTCATAGCCTTTTTCTGTATTTAGTCCCCTGAGCTTGAAAAAGTATAAAATGTACTTAGGAGAACTCTCCCGGTGAGACAGATATCTCGAGGTGTACGTTTTCTTCCGTAATATACAAGCCAAAAAAAGGGGTAAACTCATGCTAGTAGATGTTTTTCTAGACCAATTTAATGAGTGTGAAAGAACAAGGTCACTCGACGATCTTTTCAATTTTAGGGAGTCTGAAAAGAGCTTAACTATGGACTCTGTCGGCATTCCTTTTTTGTAAATTTAGTCCCTCAGGACTGAAAATGGGTTAAACTTATACCTGAGAATACTCTTCTACCTGAGTATACCTTTGTTCATAAAATTGACCATCCAGACCAAAAAAGGGTTAAACTACTGCCAGATAGACATGCCTTCCAGTTTTAGTTTGGCGAATGTGAAGGACAACAAGATCGCTCGACAATCTTTTGATCTTTCGAGAGTCTGAAAATGGATTAAATAAGAATCCAAGAGGTTGCTTTTTCCAGTTAATCTAGATGAGATTGAAAATCATAAATATAGTCTCATCGGATGTTACTTTCAGATTTCAAAGCAAGATCGAAAGACAACAAAGTATGCTCAATTTGGGAGTCTCGAGGGTGAGGCCAAAGGTGATGGTGCATCAAAATAATGAGGCTCAATCTCACATTCATGATAGGATTAAAAAGGAGTCCCTAGCCTAAAGTCATAGGAGATAGCATGGATGCCAAAATGCAAAAAGGATCTACCTAGGGAATCCATGTAAAGGTAGGCTCTACCACCTAATTACGACACTTCTAAAGCAACAATGATGGTTATGTGTTGCACTTCGGTGGGGTCGATCCTATGGAAAAGAGGAAAAGACAACGAGATGCAGAAAGTGGAGGTGGAATCCTAACTTATATGCAAAAAGTTGGAAAAAATGACTTTTACCAAAGGACCTTTAAAAGTGATGCATCTCCCTAAAAGTTACCAAACCAAAAGGCGAAGTGTATCGTATCATCCAATAAGAAACTCAAGAACCGAGTTAAACGATTTCAAGCCAGAAAAAATGACAAGAGGGTTAAAAAAAGTGGCAAAAAGGCCAAAAAAGTCTATAAATAGAAGTTGGCAACTCATTTTCACCATTGCAATTTGAAAATTAACCAAAAGGTAAAAAATACCCCTTTGCTAAAAGAGTTGATTATGAGAGCTTCAGAGGACAAAACTAACTTCCTCTTGGACCAAGTAAGTATAAACTTGTCCCTCTTGCATTTCAATACTTCTTTTATGCATATTTTTTATTTTTTGAGGGGGCACGCCCTCCTGAAAAAGGGTGGCCCTACATGTACGTGGGCTGTCAAAGGACAACTTGCATACATCCGTGGGAAGAAAACAGTCTACATGTGGATGTACGCAACTCTACCCAAAATATCCCGCATACACCCTCAAAAGAATTGAAAAATACAATGTGCAAGATTTAACTCCCCCTTGAACTTGTCATGTAACATGATGTATTTCCACTGGAGGGAGAGGTAACATGCAGAGATCAATATCTTGGTTTATGAGGACCCTACTGCTATCGCCGCATTGAAACAATGCGGGTTATGGAAGTTCTACCAGTGTCCGTTCATGAGGGAACAACCTAGGCTGTTGAATGCCTTGGTGGATTATTGGAAACTTGACGCAAAGGCATTTATGCTTGAGGGGCAGTTGTTGAATCCAATGATTGAGGAAATATATTTCTTGAGTAGCCTCTCGAGGAGAGGGGAACTAGTTAGCCTGCGTACATTCCCCCTAGCAAGGATGATTTTAAGGATGGAAATTTATTTTAAAAAGTAGAAACCTTCGCAAATATTACTAATCCTTCATATGTCAACTATAAATGTTTGGCGATATATTTTTAAAAATATTCAAATTTCTAAGTATTTGATATAGTTTTTATAAAATTTTGGCGATTTTTGAGGTAAAATAATTTTATCCTATATAATTTGGGCGAATCATTTTTAAAACAACGAATCTTGTTTTTGGAAAAACCATGGAAAATTAGCCCATGAGTGAAATTTAGCCCCTAAAATCATCCCTGCCCCATGGGCCCTTCAACCTCACCGAACTCATTGGAATTCATTGCGAGGTCGATACTAAGAAAGTAGGTTCTCAAGTTCCCATCGACAAGATCACCAACCTATCATTGAAGGTGATCATTTTTATTATTGGGAGGATCACTGGATATGTAGCCCTACACCAGGATTCCTGAGAACACATGTATTGTGCAATGCAGTGCCTAAACGCATGAATATTTGATTGGAGTACGACCATTCTTGAATACATGAATAGGCAACTCACAGAGTGTCGAGGGTGGAGTAACAAGAACTTCGGGTTTGATACCATTTTGTGCCCGTTCTTCTTTGAGAGGGTGCCCAACATGATTTTGTGAGAGACAGTATGGGGGCATGTGGCCTCCTTCCCAACAGTGTGTAGGTGGGCATAATTGCTACCATGACAGGGGGGAGGAAGGACCATAGAGGCCTTCGATGATAATTTCTTCGATTGGTGGGCACTTCATATTTTAGTGATAGAGGACTACCCCTACACTGGAATCAACTTTTCCAGGGATATGAACATGCCCATACCTCCTGGAGAGGAGGGAGGAGAGATAGGTATGTGTGTTTTTAAAGTTATTTAATTTTTTTATTTTTATTTTTATATATATCATTGTTATGTGTATCCGAGTATATAGAAATTGTGTATCTGTTATGTACAGATGTGGGACCAGTGCATCTGACAGACTTCTCGAGGACTAGGCCACATCCTCGACCATAGGCAGTACCAACAAAATTCGATGGATCAACAGCCACAGGGGGACCTCCAACCTGAGAGGCTGAGAGAGTATTGAGATGAGTGGAGTGGAACCTCACCGCGCTCACTCATCTAGTTCCCATGGACAAGATTGAGGATCTTTTTCCATGTATGCAGCCTCATGTGGTTGGGGTGCCATGAACGTGGGTCCAACACTTCTGGCATTTGGAAAACGTTTTTGTTCACTATAACAGGGCCAACAAGCCCCGAGATTAGATAGGATGGATTCTTTATGTGCCAAGGGAACTCTTTTTGTATATTTTTGAGGGAATAAGCCTCGTGATGTATATAGGATATTACTTTTGAGTTGTTTACACTCACCGATGTACTCTGACACTTTTTGATATATATATATATATATATATATATATATATATATATATATATATATGTATTTACATGTTTATGTATTATGGATCACATTTCTTTACAAATGTATGTACATGTGTATGTGTGTGCTTCTTTTTATGTGTTTTTAATATGCCAATCTAATACTTGATTATCTAGATTATCTTTCATTTGATTTAATCTCCTAGGAACATGGATATACGTAATGTAATCAAAGCGATGTTCTAAGAGACGTACCCTAAGGAAGCGTCGGTGTAAAGTATGAGCATAAATGGGGAAAACACCATTTAACCAGGAAACAACCAACTGAGCATCTAAGTAGACCCAGAGGTAGGAGATACCAATCGACAAAGCATCACAAAGCAACTCTATTACTGTGATGTACTTGACGACATTGTTTGTGGTGTCACCTAGACATATACCTATGGAGGATAACAACTGGCCTTGAGGAGTGAAAATCACCCAAGATGTGGAAGAGAACCTCCGAGTGTGTCAGCTAGGGTCTTCCGCGAACCCAACGAACACCTTCGATTCACTTGACATCTGCTACAATGAAAAACATGACATAAATAATGACACGTCCATAAAACAAAAAGACAAAAAATGTTGTATAGGAACTATACATATGTACAAGAAGTCACTCTGCAGACCAACTTATGAGTAATACTTCTTGAGGTAGAGCCCATTTCTAGGCTCTGCCAAATCATTTCCCTTAAATTCAACCAAACGATAAGCACCCTTCTTTAAGACCTCTTTCACGATGAAAGGTCTGAACCACATGGGTTTGAACTTTCCTACCCCCAGGGGATCCTTATCTTGGTTGTAGACTAGTACAAGGTCTCCTTCGGAGAAAATTTAAGGATGAATGGATCGATCATATTGACACTTGACTCATTTCTTGTGAGCCTCGTTCGCCAAGGCTGCATCACGACGTTTCTCATAGAGATGCTTAAGATATAATAGGCGTTCCTCAAGTGATAAAGTGTCTGGAAATAACTCTACTCTCAACTTTAAAGATGGGATTTGGCACTTTATAGGAAAGACTGCTTCTATCCCGTAAACGAGTTGAAAAGGTGAGAAATCGGTGGCAGTGTTTATAGATGTTCAGTAGGCCCATAACGTTGAGTACAACATCAAATGCCAATTTGACTTTCTAGAATTGATCATTCAAGGTAGAATAGTCTTGAGGGACTTGTTCACAACCTCCACCTGAGTATTCGCTTGTGGGTAGTAGGGTAGTGAATCCTCTTGCCTCAAACCAAGATTTGATGTTAACTTAGACATCATTTTGTTCTAAAAGTGACTTCCATGGTCAATGACAATATCCTTCAGAATGCCGAACCTTGATACTATCTGGTTAAAAATGAAGAGAGTTGTTGTTTCACCATCATTGTTAAATGTTGGCATATACTTGACCCACTTTGTGAAGTAGTCTACTGCTACAATGATATAACGATGCCCCCTAGCTGAAGTCGGGTGGTATGTGGTAAAATAAACCCCCCACTTGGTGAAGGGACCAACAGTAATGACGGGAAACATGGGAGGAATATGTTCCCTCATCTTCCAAGAGAATATCTAACATGGGTGGCACTTCTTGACCGACTTGACACAATCTTTGATTAACGTAGAACAAAAGTAACCGGCTCATAGAATCTTTTGGGCTATTGACAACCCAGAAAAATGACCACCACATGCTCCAGTGTGGTATTCGTTAAGAATGAGTTCCACTTCTTCATGTATAAGGCACTGACGAAGAATGCAATCTACACCTCGACGATACAAAGTGTCATCGAGTATGAGATAGTTTCGTACCTGATGGTGAATTTGTCGACACTCGTCGAGGGAAGAATAAGAAGGGAACTTCAAAGTATGTATATAGATTAGTATATCTCCATACCAGGGGTCTGAATATGCGATAAAAAATATATCTCATTTAATAGGTGATTCTTTGGGCGTAACATCACTTGATTTGACCGGAAGCTCTGAAATGAGTTTCGCAAAGACCAACGACTTTTTGGATTTTACGGAAACAAAATCCAAGTCAAATTCCTTGGGGATTACAATCCATATAATAATCTTTCTGGAAATAACACGTCGTGTCCACAAATATTGAAATGGATTCACAACGACAACAATGGTGGTCTTGCGAAGTAGGATATAATGACATAACCATTGGACAACATGTACTGCTTCCAATGTGATTTTCTCAATATGGGAGTAGGTGAGTTCCGACCCAACTAGGCCTCGGTTGAGGTAATAAATCACATGCTCCTCGAGTAGATCGTCCTCTTTAACCAATACCATACCGATGGTCGACTCTGAGGAAAAAAAGTACAATAAGAAATATTTATTATAATTGGGAGGTCGGAGTAGAGGGGAAGACGTGAGGGCACGTTTCAATGCTTCAAAAGAGCATTGAGAAGCTTCATCCCAATAGAAAGGGACTCCCTTTTTCAATAAATGCATGAACACTTTAGTGATCTCGGTATAGTTTGCGATAAAACACCGAAGAAAGTTCACTTTCCCCTGTAAGCTTTGAAGCTGAGGGGTTGTGCATGGGGGAGGAAACTGAACTATCACCTCAACCTTAAGAGGATTGACCATGATCCCTATTGTCGAAAATATGAAACATAAAAGATGACACGGCGTCACACATAAATTGTACTTGTTGGGATTCAAGTGAATCTGATAGTAGCGACATCGTTCAAATATTAGTCGGAGGTGTGTGGGATGATCATATCTCTTGCGAGAGTGTGATGCTAGATCATCGAGATAAGCCTCGACTATATGTCTAATATCGTGGAAAGAAAAATACATGGCCCGCTAAAAAGTGGTTCCAACATTCTTCAGGACAAAAGGCATCTTATGATAAGAAAATGTGCCCCATGGATAGATAAAAGTTGTTTTATGCTGGTCTTCGGGTTTGATTTGAATTTGGTTATATCCCGAAAAACAATCCATGAATGAAAAGACCTCATAGCCTGCACATTCATAGACAATATGATCGATGAATGGGGTGAAATTATTCTTTGGACAGACCTTGTTTAAGTCACGGAAGTCCATGCACACTCGAATCGTACCCTGTTTCTTATTAACCAGAACGAGATTTGACACTCATTGTGTCAACTCTACAGGGTAGATGAAACCAACTTTAAGCAGTTTCTCCACTTCATCCTTAATAGTTGCCTCTTTCCAAGGATTCACCGGATTAATATTTTGTTGGACCGACTTGGCATCAGGATAAGTCATTATCTCATGTTCGATGATTCTTGGATCGATGCTTGGAATTTCCTCGTAATACCAGGAAAAAATGTTGCAGAGTTCCTTAAATAAGTCTGTATAGATCTGAATCTCTTCGGGGGAGCAACCCACTCCAACGAAAAAATTCTCCACGATGCCAAGAGTTCTAGAGATGCCAATAGGTATCTTTTCAACGATAGTTTCCATATTACCCTAGGTGTATACTGCGTGCATAGCCATAGGATTAATAGGACAAGACATATCTCCTATCATAGTCAACACGAATTCACCTACCTCTATTTTTCTTAACTCCGGGAGGAAATAATATCTATGATCGAGATCATCCCAGGGTCTTTCTGGACCAGTCAATGCCTTTATATTCACCTCGTCAGAGGGAAAGACCAAGTCTAAAGTATTTGTAGTGGTGAGGGAACGTTGAGCCCAGATAGGCTCAAGAACTGGATTTGACTCCTGTGCGAGAGTCAGATCGTGGATTGCAGAAGCTTGATGGACAATAATGTATGCAACATCTACCGCTGATCGTGAAAGTAAGTCATTTGGAATGACAACACTTGAAAAATATCAGCCCTAGGCTGGTCAGGGGAAACCGATATAACCTTGACATCACCAGAAGGAGGTGGGTAATTAAAAGTACCCATCAATGGTGGGTACAAACCAACCCCTATGTTGATGACACCAGGCTAAGGGTTATCAATCATCAGGACTGTGGATGCCCCTGATGAAGGGTCAAGACGGGAGAAAGACAACTGATTAATGGATACGATCTGACCCTCATGTGGAAACAACAAGATTCAGAAAACTGTGGCAACCACTGCATGCATAGCATAGGTCCAACTTCTTCCTAATAGAAGGTTGTAGTCGAGAGGTGGATCAACCACTTCAACTTTGTTAGGAACCAAATAGCAATATAGCATAACCCAATATCTATAAGAAAATGTACCAAGTGGAATTTATGGTAACTTCCCCACAACTTGTCGATTTTTGGCCTTTCCAGGAGGTCTCACTTGTATAGCATTCTCCGCACAAAATAATTGATATAAAATTTTGAAACTCACACCCAAATTACTACAGACTATTCACGATCCAATGCAACCAGTCCCACTCAATTTGGATACTCTAGGAAGAAGTTATGATTGTTTTACCTGGAACACCTTCTTGAGACTAGTCAATAGGACTAGTCAGATACCCTATCTTGCACAGGGTGTATCTGCAAATTTAAGATGATCCAGAAGCTTAAATTTTTACCACAGATAAATTACTAATTTCTATAAATGGCCTTCGGATTTCAGGGTCTGAAACGTTACAGAAAAAAGTTTATAGCAAAAATTCCACAATGACTCATTTCAGGATGATTCAAGAACCCTATCTTGTACAGGCTGTATCTCCGAAATTATAAGGCCTCATGAGCTGAATTTTGAACCCAACGTACCTTGATCCGTCTTCTAAATCTCCTTCAAACCGTTCCCTCTGAAACATTGTAGAAAAAAAGTTATAGCGAAAATTCCACGGTGTCTCAGATGTAGCAGCGAAACCCCAAGACCTTGAGCTCTGATACCATATGTTAGGAACCAAATAGCAATATAGCATAGAAAAACCTCATAAAAGGTACTCAACACCTTGAAAAAGAGATAATTTCAGATAATAAGCCTCTTCGAGGGGGCAACCTCCTTTTACCCCACTTAAATGTTCAAGTACAAGATGATTCAAAATGAAAATGTCTCCTTGGTATATATAGGAGACTAGGAGGTATAATTAAAACTAATGGCCTAAAGCCGACATAAATAAAATAACATTACTAATCTAAATTACAACTAATGGCCTAGAGCCGACATAAATAAAATAATATTACTAATCTAATATGCCCCAATTAAGGGGTAATGAGCCAATATTAGGGCTTAACAAACTTCAACACTCACAGTCTTCCCTCCTAACTACAAGGGGAAAGAAGGAATGATTCCATGTGGTCTGAAAGAATGACCGTTGAAAGCAATAAGAAGAGTAGGTGACAGAGAAAAAACGGGTTGGCCAACGACCTTCCATACGCCAACAACATCACACATGTCGAGGCACCCTCATCAACCACCATACGAAAAATGTTCAGGGTAAAATATTTCACGGGGTAAGCCACTACTATCTGAATTGTGATGTGGTAAGTGAGACAAGGTTTTAAGTCGGTCATATCGAGAATGATCATTCTTGGGTTACAAGTCTTTGTAGAACCCAAGGTGGATAATAAAGCCTTTCTCTGTGAAGGGTAGCTCTAGAGGACCTCCAAAGCGGACATCACACAAGGGGTTTGTGACAAATCATCCACCACAGAGTATTTTTGGGCGGCCCCCATGTTTGGATTGTGAGAATATTTCTTGAACGCCCCTTTCAGGATGTGTGTCATTGTTTCTCCCATCATCTTCTCAATCTGGAGAGGAACATATGGGTTTATGGCTTCTTTACCCTTTTCAACAGATTTCAACATTCTGTATCATGCACCCTAGTCGCTATGTAAGAATCACCTTTCATCATGTAAACATTCATGATCGAGGGATTATTGAAAGGCGCGGGGGGTCCTTTATTGCCCCCATCCATGATCGAAGAGGCTTGAGTCATATTTTTCCCATGAGGGAATGGGTTCGTTAACACAACATGATGTTGTTGCACCAATAACTTTTGGGCCTTCGCAGTTCGAGGGAACAGGTGAGTCAGGTGGTATTCTATGCAAAGGTTACAAAGATACTTCGACTTTCTTTTCTCTGTGTTTCTCCCACTGACATTGTTGTTGGGTTTCTTATCCCTCTTACCCTTCTTACTTCATTGTTTTTTCTTTCCGTCAGGATGCTAGTTGGCCTTCGAGTTCATCAACTACACACTGTGTATGTCTAACGTTTGAGTAGGGGGAACAACCAAACCTAAGGTATGGTTGGCCATTGTCTACTGTATTGAAAATTGTTGTAATTGATTTGACAACAAATCAGTGGAATTTCCTTGTGCTAAACCAACTATACCATCGACATGTGGTCCAAAATTTTGTATGGCCTTGTCAAGGATGGACCATGCACATCTGGAAAAACCTCATGGAGTAATCCAGACTGAGAGTATATCAGTTCAAGTTGTTGAGCTCTCATTATTGCCTCCTCCTCTAAAAAACATTCCCGACGTTGTAACATCCTTGGATAACTAAGGTACCAAATACTTTAGTAACCACTCCAACAAGAAAGCTGATGGGACCTGTACCTTAATCAAACTCTTCCACCATCGCCATTCTTGGATGTGATTGGAGATATGATCGACTTTGGTCTGCTCAAAGTTGGCCAAAAATTCGGTGTCGACATCATATCTCATGGGTAGTTGGAAATGGTTTAGGAAAACCATCGCCAAATCGCCAAAGTAAGAGTATCTTGAGCGGTCGAGCTCGATGTACCATTTCATGTCACCCCCAATAAGAGTGAGTTGAAATAGGCACAACTGTACGAAGTCATCTCGCAGTGAGTTTGACGAGCACCATAGGTGGAAAGTTGTCACGTAATCACCTGGATATTTGCAAGGATTACCTTCAAACTTTGGAATATCCAAGGGAAACTTAGTCGGCATGGGGGGTCAATGCGGATCATAAAAAATTGGGTTGTTAAGCAACCTTGACAATTATGGAAAATGTAACGTTTCCATAAATGGTATTTTGGGTTGGGTACTATGTATAGGAAAAAAGGATCCTGGAGTTTGACTGGCACCAAGTTTCTAGGAAAAGTTGGGTTGCTGACTAGGGTTCTGGTAAACACCATGGCCTTGGCTAGCATATGAATACTGTGTTTGTTGGGACATCATCAACTGATTCTTGCAATTGGACGACGAAGGGTGGGTGAGGATTGATCTCTGCATTGTGTTCCAAATATTCTGGAAGGGGTTTCCCCCTGCTGATCTGATGGACATAGGTACTGAGCCCTGCTCGGGGTTCTATTGACCTTGGAAGGGGTTGCCCCTGGTCATCATCCCTAATGAGGAAAATAATCCCTGCCAAGGATTCCAAAGTCCTTTTGAGGAGAAAATTCCTATACTTTTCCCCTGTGTAGGAATAGTACCCTGCACAATATTCTGTTGTCCAAAACTAGGGTCGAGACGACAGCTGAAGAAATTTTTTTATTACCAAACACGCTGAACAAAGAGAAAGACATGGAACCAACCGACATGGTGTAATAAGACAGTCCTAGACTGCCTTCTCCAAACAAGAAGTAGTTCGTGTTTGGCCCAATGGGTGGCTGGGAAGCACCACCGAGTGAGGAGGATGAAGGAGGCATATGACCCCCACCGTAAGGGATAGTGTTATAGGGGGCTGAGGTGCCCCCCATGGACCCTTGCAAAGGAGCATTTGAGCTCCGTTCTCTCAAACCCATGGTCTATAAGGTGAATTAGGTAAGGACAGAGTTCATATCAAAGCCGGGCATCCCATATGAAAATGGAGTGTCTGTCACACTCTGTGTGAATGAAGCAGTGGTCACCATTGAAGACAACATCAGAACACTACTTGAAGTAGAGGTGGCTAAGACCATTGTGGTCTGGATCGACGAAGCTGGGTTAGGAGGAAGAATACCCCCTATGGTGGTAGTTTCTAAGGGAGTATGAGGACTCCTGGAAGAAGTAGTAACATTTTCTTCCATAACTTCTTTTAAGACTATCTGATGCTCGTAAGGTGTTACCCTCTGAGGGACAACTTGTACCAAAATAGGTGCCAACAAGTCAGTGATTAGAGTGTTGGTTTTCCTGAGAGATTCCATTCCAAGGTCAGAAATAGTAGGTTCCTCTAGATCCGAGTAATCTCCTCTCAAAGAAGGTTCAGGCATAGTTTCCTCTGGCCCGATCGCTTCATATGACCCTTGATGGTCAAGTCTTCACTGTAACGGTGGTGGCGGTGGCTCTAATGCAAACGACGACAGGCCTTGAAGCCTTCACAACCGATGAAGCTCTTGATCTTCCACCTTGTGAAAATATTAATGAAACAATAAGTATTTTACTAACGTTTAAAAACAAGAACACATTAGAAAAGTTCCTAAAAGATAAACTGATCAAACCACTATCTAGTTGGAAGAACAGTTATGCCAACCAAAATTAGAGCAACTTACCAGTGTAAGTGAAACTCAAACATAGAATCACCCTCCAGGTATAATCTGCAAAGCGTGGCTCGACGTTTGCCCTAGGTACCATGGTATACCCCAGCAGTCACCTGTGTAAGTCCCTAGAATCAAGGCAACTAAGTTTCCAGCTCGTAAACAATCACGAGCCAGGTACATTCGACAGTCAAGTGGATTGCAATGAGTAGGATACCAAGTCTGAAACCTACTGAGGGTATCGAAAGAAAGTGGTTTTGAAGAAAATTGAGGATATCGAATGGATTTGAGGTCCACGAATATTTGTAGGCTAATGCAACCAACAATATGCCACAACAAGTCCTTAATATGTGTTCCCCACTACATTTGGTCCAGCTTAGGAGGGGTAATCTTCGCTACCTTTCCTCATGTCACCTCGTGTTTAGCCCCTATGTTAGAGGGGGGTACCAGATAAATTTCACATCACTAGAATTTTTACACTCCCTAGCTCTGACTTGAATGTTTTTTTGTAAGCCTTGAAGAATTTCCTCTCCAACCTAATTCAAGGCTCTAGCCTAAACTAGTTGATTGACCCCACAAACATAAAGTCTAGTTGATTTTAAATTAGCGTTCATTTTAAATGCCTTGTTTTAAATCAAGGAAATGGCAGTGAAACTAGTGATGTGTATGGGAGACGAAGAAGGAGAAATAAGAGAAACTAAAATTAAAATTACTTTTAGTTAACAATAAAGATCTTTAAACCAACTTTTCACAACTAATTTTTTCAAGATCTTTTAAAGGAAGACCTAAAATGAAATTTCACTCGACTACGAGCTACTTAGTGTTCTAAGAAATCAATAAAGAACTCGAAAAATGAACTCTTTTTCCTAACAAGTAAGACAACTAACTCTAAATACTTTACCAAACTAAGAAAAACAAATCTTTATTTATTTATTTTGAAAATGCTTCAAATAAGAAAAACTTGAAATAAATTTGTTTTCCTTTCTTTAAATCAAACGAAAGGGGAAGAAGTGAAAAACAAGACAAGACTGAAACTAACCTCTGGCCCACTGCAGATCGTAGGGAGTCACTAAAGACATCAAACAGGATGATAAAAAACTCAAAGAATCGCCTAAAACCCTTTCGAATTAAAGACAAGAAATCTTTAAAAAGATAAGAAAATAGACATCTAGACCAAGCTATCACTGTAAAAACAAAGACACTAGACTCTATCAAGAAACCATGAGAAGTAGAAATTCAATCAGGAAAGAGGTTGACTACCTCCTTATTCAAAAATAGTTCCTTGAACCAGGTACACTATTGTTGTTTCAGTAGCTTGTGTATGTACGCGGGTTGTTTACTAGACAGGGCACATATGTACGTGGGTTGTTTACTAGACAGGGCAAGTATGTACGTGGTCTGACCCACTATAGGGTGCGTACACCTCTGTAATTTCTCAAAAAAAGAAATAAAACATATAGGCTAACAGGGTAGGGAGAACTGGTACAACACCAAAAGGTGACCAGAATCCCCTAAGAGACTCAACAGACTCACAAAATCTCAAAATGTAATAAAACCAATAAAAACATCCAAAAAATCCTCTAAAACCCTAGAGGCTTCCCAAGTATGGTCACCATTTCTACTAGCAGGGGAAACCCCCCTATGGCTACACCAGGGTTTAAAATGTATGTAGATCAATAACCATTTAAAAGTATCCTACTTATCTAACTACCCAAACATATCCTAGACTCATACATGAAAAATCAAAATGAGAAGGATCCGATAACTGTACCTTTTACTCCACGTCCTGTGATGATCCTATCGTGCTTGATAGCTTTGCTGACTGCAAGACTCCTCCCAAGGTTGACCTGCATTCAAAAACAGATAAACAAAAAACTACAAGAATGCATTTCATATATCAATAAGGGTAATATGATAGAATACAAACATAAATCAAATGGAAACATTCAACACACCATAATTTGGGACAGGAAAAGTACTTCTTTTATTGATAATACAATGATCACTTACAACAAGGTCGGATACTACTCCATGAACCTGGTCTGGGATCCTCTTCACCAATATCCAAGTGTGCCTTCACATATATTTCTCCTCTCAACCTTCTTCTATGGAAATGGAATGGGCTTATGATGGAGGAAAAAGGGAAAATTGGGGAATTTTGAGGCAATTCTCACAAGATGGTTGCAATTTCTTTGGGCAAGGAGGGGATGTGAAATGGGTAGAGTATCACTATTATTATGTCTATAAGTGGAATGAGACCCCAACACCTCCTTTTATATGAAAAAATGATGGTTATTCGGTTGGGTGGCGGGCTATAGGCAGTGGATTAGTTGGGAAACTACCCAATAGCCTGTAATCTCAATGAATTCCTTGCAACTTTTTTTTTTTTGCAAATATTGTGAGTATACACGGGCTCTAGTGGTGCATCTAGCGTATGTACGTAGGCTGTGTGCAAAAATCATACATACACATGCAGTAATGGTGCAGGGCACGTACATCTTCAAAAATAGGTTTTTAAAAAGTGAAACTCAGTGATGGCTGGGAAAAAATAACAAGTAAGAGGGACAAAGGCTAGGTATGCATATGTAGAGAAATTTAGGGTTATAACAACTTCTAGGGTTGTTTGAATCCATACAAATATTCCAGGTAGATATTGGTGGCCTCCCACCTAATCAAACTGGCTTATTTTGTATGTTTTCATGTCAACACATCTTGTTGTACTTCTAGGGATGTTTTTGGGCCCTAAACAATGTTTTTTGGGCTTGTCACTATCAAAATGTAGACGGATTCAATGATTGATAGTGAAATGCGTATTTCTCTAAAATGCCTTTCCAACAGGCTATCACATGCCTAAAATAGAGGTCATATGCAAAATTTACGACCCCAGGAAGTT
Organism: Picea engelmannii; assembly: GCA_009831015.1. Taxonomy (NCBI): domain Eukaryota; kingdom Viridiplantae; phylum Streptophyta; class Pinopsida; order Pinales; family Pinaceae; genus Picea; species Picea engelmannii. The sequence goes on along the minus strand of ML798948.1, from coordinate 152,458 downwards.
GAGGTACCAACTTACCCATAGGGGCCTACATATATTTTGGTGTTTCATCTCCTAGGGTTAGGTTTTTGGATGTATAGGGTTTTTTTATTCATGAGTAATATTTAAAATTCCTCTAAAGCCTCATTGTAATCATGCTTCTCAAACGGATGTGTGTAGCAACCACATCTCTTCTCAGAGATAGCTACCACCATTTGAGCAAGTGTTTCAGTTTTGCAATTTTATAGTTTCAACCTATTTCATTTATTCAATAGAAGATATTGTTCATTGGATATTTGTGTTGTTCTTCATATCTCTATGTTTATTTTATTCAGTTTTTAATCATTTTGTTCCGATCCTAAATCGATATCAAGAAGAAACTAAATCTTGATGTGATAATGAATTCCTTGATTAGGGTTTTTTGGAGGGAATAGGAATTGCGAAAATTTTAAAGAATTTTGGAATTGATATTTTTTTTTTACTATAAAATTGAGGAGTTCCATAGTTTGGAGAAAGGAAGAAGTGATGAATTCCAATCAGATGTAAGTTTTCAACCAACTGCACAACGTTTCTTGGAGAATAAAGTTCATTATTTTATTTTTGCATTGAAATATGAATATCAAAGATAATTTATGTTTGTTATGCTACATCTGCATATTTTTTTGTATGGTTAATGAATACAACTAATTTTATATACAAATCATCGATGATGCATATTCCTACCATGTTCCACCTCCAACATATTTTGGCCAAATATACATTCTTGCAAATGGCTTCTTCCAAAATATCCAGAGGAAGAAATGCCAATCTTACTTGAATCATAGGTTGAGTAGCATTAACCATTGTGTAACTATCACTCCATTTCATACCACAAAATTTTCAAATGACTTTTACTATCCTTCTTGAACTATTGCCTTATATTTTTTATTTCTAAAATTTTGTAAAATAGTTGTATTTCTAAGGTATGTAATTTTAGACATAGGCTAGGACCTCTATATTTGTTTAAGTAAAATTTTTGTAGAAAATTGTTGTTATGTTTGTGGTGTTGTCCCACACATGAATGATAGATTGCAATTTTTTTATTTCCCTTTTGACAAAATTATAGTCATTGTTTATTTTTACCAAGGTACCTTTTCTCTTATTAAGAACTTCCAAGTGTACTTAGGAGTGTCATTGATATACTTTTCTAGTCATTTTTTGGTTATTAATAAAATTTACATTATGAAAATGAACCTGGGAACTTGTAGATGAAAGATATCATTAAGTGGTTGCAAAAACAAACATGTTATACTATAGGATCTGTCTATCCTCCCCTAAAGAGGGTTTTTGTAGACTTTTTCAAACCATACAATATCCTCTTTCTTAAAAACTCCTCCTTTTTTGTCACACGAGAGTATATACTTATATTCACACTCCTATTGTTAACTCATTTGACTTGAGGGTTGTATTGGATGGATGGGAATTGTTCCAAGGGGGTCATAATATGCACTTATGTCTTAAGATAATACTCATTCCATAGACCATAATAACCATTGATGGGCCACCAATCATGCTATTTTTTCCAAAATGCATGGAAGGTCTGCACTAAGGCATGTAAGTGATAGATACATACCAATACTGTATGTTGTCATATCCATAAGGTTTTTTGTTAAGAATTGTATCCAAGATTCTAGAACTTTTCTTTGTATATAATTGTCCACAATGATATTCACATAAAGTCAAGTTTCATCAAACTTAAATGAAAATTTTTATGCCTCCTTAGTTGATCCTTCTCTAATTTCCAAAAAAAACAGTTTACCTCTTCCCGTGGCCACACATAATTTAGTAGTATCAACTACTTCTACCATTGTTGAAATTGCATGGGGAATTTGAAAATAAATCATGTTTCAAGATAGCTCGTTAAAATGTCTCACACAATCGATAACTACCTCAGTGAGATGCACATTAGAGGTAATTCCTTGTGTTTCTATATCACCACTTGAGTTTATTTCAAGCACATGAATTTCACTAGCCAGGTTCACAAAAAGGGCATCCAATATGTCAAGGGTTGAAATTTGGGATGGCCAAACTACTTTTACACTAGGATACTTGGCTAATGATTTCTTGTTAGTATCATTTAGGCTTGTATGAAAAGGATCATTTGTGATTTTCACAAAATAAGTTAACACGTACCTCTTGAAATGATAGACAGAACAATTCAATGTGGAATTGAATTTTTTCACCATTTCCACACATGAATTCTCAAGATCAGATTTGAGAAGTGGCTTAATGAGTAGTGGACTTCCATAGGTTGACCTTGTGGATTCAAAGAAACAATAAAAAACAGATTTTGGTATCTCTTTCAATGGTTTCATATTGAAAATAACCATTTAGTCTATAGTATCACCACCTTCTTCCATAGACACAAAGACAAACCAATTTAATCCTTCCTTCAATTTGTTGTTTGTAGGTGTGAGGTTTCCACTAAAATGAATTACAATTGTGAAGATTTAGAGGGTTGGAGGATGCAATAGAAAATTTTCCTCCAACAATTAAATATTGGGTTCATCGATTACCTTTTCCTCATATGCAATGTCAAGTAAATAAGGCAAGCCCATGTGTTGGCTAGGAAAGTTTTGAGGGTCCTTCGTGTCCATTTGGAAACATGGTTTACCATGAAGCTTAAGCATAGACACACTATAAGAACTCGTAGTATATTCCCCATCAATGATATCCCCTTCCAATGGCATCAGAATAGATGCAAATGGAGTGACACCAACATTTATATCACTTTGTGAGAAAGAGTCCTCAAATAAGTCAAAGATCATGGACTGCGAGTGCATAACGTATACCGCTATATAAAAAGTTTTCCTTATATTTCATAATGAACACATACAATAAAGTGATAAAATTATTTTTTTGTGATAGATAATATTGAGAGAATAAACTTGTAACCAGATTGGCCCTGCATTTTTCTTTATCATAATGATTATAAAACATAGGGGGACCATAAAAACATATGATGTGATATTTGTGATTTTTTTGTTGTAGGTTAATGGTTTCTTTGTTGATACTGAGAGGGGGGTGAATCAGTATCAAGTACAATTTAAAAACATTTTCCAATTGATACTTAAACCATTCAATTATATACAATGAGCAATGAACAATAGTATAAGAGTTACACCAATACACCACAATACACCATGCACAATATATATGAGAAATAATCAATAGTTTTTGTTCAAGGGAAGTAATGACTTCCAAAGGTA
>ML798948.1:125687-144698 GCA_009831015.1 Picea engelmannii | reverse complement strand
TATTTTCAGGGCCTACATGTACTTCCTTTTTCAATTCACTTTGTCATCTTCAAAAATTCATTTCTCCTCAACCATGAGGATCCATGTGACGTGCCACATACCACCGGAAACAGCATGATGTATACTATCCATCCATGGATGTTTTATCGGCATGTGCATTTTCCTTCATGTCCAAATACCTTCATCAATCTTGCGGTCCAAAACCCATGAATAGGGTTGACATCAATGACAACAACCAATCTTCCAACATTCTTCACTTAGAGAATCATGGAGGTAAACACATATTTTTCCTACCTCAAAATAACTTTCCAATTTTTTGACCTCAACCCCAAGGAGAATAAATGAATCATGATCATTGTTTTCATTTGCTGACTATTATTTTAAAGTACACATATTAAAACATGACCAGCCCTCTTTTTCCTTGAATTCCATCCCATCCATGATCACTTTGGTGTGCTTTTTATTTTCAGTGTAACCAAATATAGTTTTTCATTTATTACCTCTTCTTACATTCGGGGCATTGTCACAATTTCCATCAAATGTTTGGAAATCTAATTGATCTTCTGAGATATCAAGGTTGGATAAATGTGCCATATCCTCATCCAATTGTAGTGAATCACTTGATCACACTAAAGAAATTGTAGAAATATGTTCTTTTGGGGAAGCAATAGTATCTTCATATGACAAGAGTACAAATCCTTCATTTTTTATACTAAGAGTGTCCTGATCTGTATGCAAAGTAGAAGAATTTTCATCTCCCAAGGGATTAAAATTTGTACCCTTCTCTGCATGGTTTCCATCCTCGCTTGAATTCTCCATTGAATCTAATTTACATTCCTTTTTTTGGTAAAGATAGGTTATATTTTAGGGCTGAGAGTGATCATGAGTTGTTCACATGCTTCCCTATCTACATCAATGCTAGAATTAGAAACCAAGAACTAATATTATTTTCAATATAGGATTTATCCTTCAACAATGTATTCATCATCTTCAAGAGGATATCTATGAGCTTATTCAATGGGGTTTTGTGCACCAAACATTTCCTTTATTCTTTCAACAATGGGCATCCATTTCTCATGGTCAATAGGGTTCCATCCTCTACAAAAGTCCTCAACAAATTTTGCAAAAGAAGATATTTATCCTCTACGAAGATGTCCAAACTCTCCCCTTTCATTCCTTTATTATCTAATGAAAAAAATTTCATCATAACATCTTCATGAATGTTGCCAATGCTCAAACTAAATTCCATAAAAGATGAGATATGTAGTGTTCAAAATATACTAATGATTACCATATACCACAATAGTATTTTTATCTTATATATTCTTGGTTTTGTCCTTATGCATAAAATATGGTAAAACTACATGGCAAATTGTGCTGAAATATGTTGGTACATGCTCTAATATTGTTGGTCACTACTAGCGGGGAAAACCCCCCTATGGATACACCAGGGTTTACAATGTAGGCAGATCAATAACCATTTAAAATTATCCTACTTCTCTAAATACCCAAAACATATCCTAGTCTCATACATGAAAAATAAAAATGAGAATGATCAGGTAATTGTATCTTTACTCTGCGTCCGATGACGATCCTCTCATGCTTGATAGCTTTGTTGACTGCAATCCTCCTCCCAAGGCTGACCTGCATTCACAAACAAATAAAAATAAAACTACAAACATGAATTTCATATATCAATAAGGGTTAGATGTTAGAATAAAAACATAAATCAAATGGAAACATTCAACACGTCATAATTTGGGACATGAAAAGTACTTCTTTTATTGATAATACAATGATCACTTACAACAAGGTCGACTACTGCTCCACAAACCTAAGGCTCCTCTTCACCAATATCCAAGTGCACCTCCGTGTATCTTTCTCCTCTCAACCTTCTTCTAGGGAAATGGAATGGGTTTATGATGGAGGAAACAGGGAAAATTGGGGAATTCTGAGGCAATTCTCACAAGATGGATGCAATTTCTTGGGGCAAGGAGGGGATGTGAAACGGGAAGAGTTTCACTGTTCTTATGTCTAGATGTGGANGGAAATGGAATGGGTTTATGATGGAGGAAACAGGGAAAATTGGGGAATTCTGAGGCAATTCTCACAAGATGGATGCAATTTCTTGGGGCAAGGAGGGGATGTGAAACGGGAAGAGTTTCACTGTTCTTATGTCTAGATGTGGAATGAGATCCCAAAACCTCATTTTATATGACAAAAGGATGTTTATTTGTTTGGGTGATGGGCTATAGGCGATGGATCAGTTGAGAAACTACCCAATAGCCTGTAATCTCAACGAATTCCTTGCAAATTTTTATTTTTTGCAACTTTTACGAGTATACGCGGGTTGTAGTGGTGCAACTAGCATATGTACGTGGTTTGTAGTGGTACAAAAAGAGTACATACGCGGGCAGTAATAATGTAGGGCACATACATCTTCAAAAATAGGGTTTTTAAGAAGAGAAACTCAATGATGGCTTGACAAAAGTAGCAAGTAAGAGGGACAAAGGAAAGGTATGCATATGTAGAGAAATTTAGGGTTATAAAATATTCCCCCCTAATGTGTGAGGTAAGAAGAGCATCTGATGTCCGGAATACATTACAAAATCTTCACCAATGTACGAAACTAGTGAGCCCGGGACCAGAGTTCGGGAGGTGCCATCTGCAAAAATAACAATTGTCTCTCTGAGGGGGGCATACCCATGCCAGGGATGAAACAAATCATGGCTTACAATCAAATACACTTCAGATCCATGTCATATAACTATATAAAGTGTATCCACGAGCAATACACAGTGGATCTACATCTCAAAATCAAAGATATACAAGTAAAGTATCCATATTCAAGTCACCAATAACGCGTGATGGTTGGAGATGAGGTCTTCAGAGCTCGAGAAACAGCTTCAAAATATTCAAATTTTGGGTAGGAGTACAATGTAAGTGTATGAATTCACTACCCAGAGGTCTTCGATGACTCGTCGGGAAAGGACAAGAGGATCTCGATGATTAGGAAGAGAACTTCATTGATTTCGAACAAGGACTTGATTGGACTTTTTAGGATGGTCGGGCATGAGTGAAGAGACAAAAATATAGAAAGGCTGACTGAGGTTGGGTGAAACTTCCCTTGGAAAATAACATGAAAGATGATCAAACTCAAGCAACATGACATTGACATAAGTTCACAATGCAGGAGGAAACACAAACTCTCCATGTGTTTGGAATAATAACGAAACAGGGGAGGACACAACTCTATGTAGCGAGAATATATTCCTAAGGTCATATTAGATCCCAAATCTTGACGAACAAAAGAAAGGATGTGCTTTGGACAAGGGAGACTAATAAAATATATTTCCCATCCTCTTTTTTTTGTTTTGTTTATTTGGTCTTTTTCAAATTTTTAAAGAGCTTGAAAAAGAATAAAAGAATGCTATGTTACAAAGGAGGAACTAGTGTTGCAAGAATACTAGTTCCCAGTGTAAGGAACACACTAATTCTCAAATCAAGGAGACATGTGAAGGAAAAGGACACTCAGGAAAATTCCTCCACGAGTCAAGGTGTCGAGATGCAGAGGAAAAGTGCTATAAGGCTTGTGTATAAGGCATGCTTCAAAGGTTTAGTTGAGAGCAACATGGAGCCGACATTAGGCCAAAGACGCAGAGATGAAAATGCAATTAATAAGACACAATGAAAACCCCCTTCAATGTCATTTTAACAAGCCCATAGAAGGTAAGATCGGTAGTTTTTTCATATTTAGAGAGTCTTGAAAAAACGTAAAGGAAGACTCCATTGGGGTACCTTTTTCGAAGATGGTCTAGTTAGTTTGAAAAAGGGGTAAACTAGCACAAAAAATGTGTCTATTTAAAACCATTTTAACGAGTGTGACAAAGACAATATCACTCAACAATCTTTTCAATTTTAAGGAGTCTGAAAAGAGCTTAACTATGGACTCACAACCTTTTTCCTGGATTTAGTCCCCTTAGCTCGAAAAAGTATAAAATTTCCTTAGGAGAAGTCTCCTGGCGAGACGAATCTCTTGAGGTGTACCTTTTTCCTTCGTAATCTATAGACCAGAAAAAGAGGTAAACTCATGCCATTAGATGTTTTTATGGACCAATTTAATGAGTGTGAAATAACAAGGTCACTCAATGATCTTTTCAATTTTAAGGAGTCTGAAAAGAGCTTAACTATGGAATCCATGTGGGATGTTCCTATGGACCAATTTAACAAGTGTGAAGGAACAAGGTCACTCAACAATCTTTTCAATTTTAGGGAGTCTGAAAAGAGATTAACTATGGACTCTATGGGGGTTTCATGTTTGTAAGTAATCTCCAACGCCAGAAAAAGGTGATAAACCAAAACCAAGGAGAATGTTCCTTTTTCATAAATTTAGTCCCTCAGGCTCGAAAAAGGGTTAAAATTATAACTGAGAATACTCTTGTAGCAAACCGAATCTCCTATAGTATACCTTTGTTTCTTAAAATTGACCATCCAGACCGAAAAAGGGGTAAAATATCATCGGATAGACCTGCCTTTGAATTTGAGTTTAGCAAGCGTTAAGGACAATAAGATCGCTCGACAATCTTTTCATGTTTAAAGAGTCTGAAAAGGGATTAAAGAAGACTATAGAAGGCTATGTTTCTCAAGTAATCTCTACGAGGCCACTTGTACCAAGAGGGGGAAGCAAGGGCTCCCATTCCCACATTGGATAAACCGATAGATTAATTGTTGAGACCATGTATCGAGAAGGAAAACATGAGTGAACAAGTTCCTTCTCAAGATAAATTGAACATCGAGGATAAAACACCACATAATTAACCCATGGTGGGGTAGAGTCTACACGAACACTAGAAACATATAAAGGGGAAACATGAACTAACACTGAATTAGGATGGTGATTATCAGATGCCAGCTGGTCAATAGTGACAATGCTTCCATTATGAGGGAAATTCATCACCCAGAAGAGTGTAGACACCACAACATTCATATCATATACATAATCACGCACGAGACACATATTAAAATCTAACGGGCCTTACACCACTATAACATCGAAAAGGACAGTCTTCCCACATAATGAGATAGGAAACTGAGGAAGAATCCCCAAATATTCACTAGGACATCTGTCAAAATCCAATAGCTCATGTGATGTAGACACAAGCTTGAGAGAACCCAAGACTTTCCAAATCGAGGAGGATAAAATACTTGTAGAAGATCCTTCATCCATAACACATCGATAAATGTTTGTTGAATTAAATTCAACCGTTATTTGAAAAGGTGTATAAGAAGGAAGGCAAGGCTCAACAAAGTCATTCCAATCAAAGGAAACCATCTTAGGGCTTGGAGGGGGTGTGTTGGAAGTGAGCAGAGTACCCCCTTGTTTTGAAAGTACTGAACTGGAAATGCTAAAAACATAGTTGGTAAACACATCACTCTCCAAGAGAAGAGTGGGATCAAATGAAAATTGCATCAACGTGACCACTTTGGTAGAATCGACACTCTCCAAGAGAAGAGTGGGATAAGCCGAAGATTTCATCGGTGTGACCACTTTGGTAGACTCAACACTCTCCAAGAGAAGAGTGGGATCAGCTGATGACTGCATAGGTGTGACCACTTTCTCAACCACTGGATGAATAGGCTGCGAGAAAACATGGTATATAGGCCCATAAGCCCCCAAAAGAGTAGTGGGATCAACTGAAGATTGCATCGACACGACCACTTCATAAACCAAAGGTTTAATATACTGTGAGGAAACCTCAGAAGACTTAGAATCAGAAGATCTTGTAGACAGGGAACACAATTTTTGTACCTCTAGAATGTCAAGGAACAAATGAGTAAGGTGATTTCCCTTGCAAAGCTTACAAGGGAACTTAGGCTTACATCCTATCTGTCTAGGTTTCTCACCAAAATCAATTCCCCTAACATGACTAGTAGTGGCTGGTTGCACATCTCCAACATGACTTGTAGAGGCTGGTGATGGGTCGATAACATGACTCGCAGCGGCTATAGAACTATTTCCAGTATGACTAGCAGTGTCTGGACTTTTCCCCCCAACATGACTTGCATAGGTTGGGTGCTTTCCCCCATCATGACTTGTAGAGGCTGGGTGCTGGTCTTCAACATGAATTGAAAAGTGTGACCCGATGTATACCCTAGGTACTGTGGTATACCCCCACAGTCACCCATGTAAGTCCCAAGAAAATGGGCAATTATGTTTCCAACTCGCAAATAGTCACTAGGCAGGTACAATCGAAAGTTGAGTGGACCGTAATGAGAAGGATAACAAGTATGAAACCTATCGAGGGCATAGAAAGAAAGTGGTCTGGAAGACAACAGAGGATATCGAATGGATTCGAGGTCCACGAAGCTCCGTAGGTAAATGCAGTTGGTAGTATCCCATGCAAGATCCTCAATATGCATTCCCCACTACGTTTAGTCCGGCTTTGGAGGGGTTATCTCCACTTCCTTTTATCATGTGACCTCGTGTTTATCCCCTGTGTTAGAGGGGTTTCCCAGATAACTTTTATGACACTAGAATTTAACACTCCCTAACTCTGAATCCAATGTTTGTTTAACGACCTTGAAGAGTTTCCTCTCCAACCTAATTCAAGGCCCTCACCTTAAACTAGTTGGTTGACCCTACAAACATAAAAAGTCTAATTAATTTTAGATTATGCACTCATTTTAATGGCTTGATTTACTTGAAAATGGTGCGGTAGTGCAATTGATGTTGTTAAGACTCTTGCGAAAAATGAAACTTATAAGAACACTAGCAAAGAAGGATTATCATTCTTATTTTTCTTTTGAAATTCTTTCAAGATGAGAAGAAAACACAACATTATGTTATTTTATTTTTCTTTTTCAAATAAAAAATGCAAAGAAAATGTAAATAAAGAAAGAGACCTAACAAACTAGTTATTTTTATTTTCTTCCAATCAAAGAAGAAATAACAAAAGATGTTAAAAGAGACCGATGAATACACAATTCATGGCCCCCCCATGAATCATTTTTTTAAAATGCAACTCATTTTTCTTAAAATCCAAGTGAAAAATTAGCTAAAAATTAAAGGAAACACAAGAAGACAAGTAAACTGGAATCTAACCCAAGCTATGGTTGTAAAAACAAAGACTCTGAACTCTGTCAAGAAACCTTGAGAAGTTAAAACCTCAATCAGGAAAGAGGTTGTCTGCCTCTTTTTAAAAAATAGTTTCTTGAACTAGGTACGCTATTGGTGCTTCAGCAGCTTGCATATGCACGCGAGTTGTTTACTAGACAGGGTGCGTATGTACACGGGATGACCCACTGTAGGTTGCGTACACCTCTGCAATTTCTCAAAAAAATAAATAAAGAAGACAGACTGACAAGGTAGAGAGAACTGGTATAGCACCAACAGGTGACCAAAATCCATTAAAAGACTCAACAGACTCATCAAAAACTTGAAAGGTATAAAACCAATCAAACACCCAAAAAAAACCCTAAAATCCTAGAGGCTTCCCTAGTATGGTCACCAATTCTACTAGCAGGGAAAAACCCCCTATGGCTACACCGGGGCTTACAATGTAGGCAGATCAATAATTGTTTAAAAGTCTCCTACTTCTCTAACTACCCCAAACATATCCCAGACTCATACATGAAAAAGAAAAATGATAAGGATCAGGTAACTATACCTTTACTCTGCGTCCGGTGACGTTCCTCTCGTGTTTGATAGCTTTGTTGACTGCAAGCCTCCTCCCAAGGCTAACCTACATTCACAAATAGATAAACATAAAAATACAAACATTCATTTCATATATCAATAAGGGTTAGACGTTAGAATAAAAACATAAATAAAATGGAAACATTCAACACGACATAATTTGGGACAGGAAAACTACTTCTTTTATTGATAATACAATGATCACTTACAACAAGGTCGGCTACTCACGAACCTGGTTCGGGATCCTATTCACCAAGCTCCAAGTGCACCTCCATGTATCTTTCTCCTCTCAACCTTCTTCTAGGGAAATGGAATGGGTTTATGATGGAGGAAAAATGGCAAATTGGGGAATTCTGAGGCAATTCTCACAAGATGGCTACAATTTCTTAGGGCAAGGACGGGATGTGAAACGGGCAGAGTTTCACTGTACTTATGTCTAGATGTGGAATGAGACCCAAACACCTCCTTTTGTATGAAAAAATGATGGTTATTCAGTTGGGTGACGGGCTATAGGTGGTGGATCGGTTGAGAAAGTACCCAATATCCCGTAATCTCAACGAATTCCTGGCAACTTTTTTTTTTTTTCAACTTTTGCGAGTATACGCAGGTCGTAGTGGTGAAACTAGCGTACATACGTGGGATGTAGTGGTGTAGCAAGAGTACATATGTGGGCAGTAATGGTGCAGGGCACGTACATCTTCAAAAATAGGGTTTTTAAGAAGAGAAAATCAGTGATGGCTTGGAAAAAATAGCAAGTAAGAGGGCCAAAGGCCAGGTATGCATATGTAGAGAAATTTAGGGTTATAACAATCACACAGTTTGAACAAAGTTTTATTTCTGCATTAACCTATGGTTACACTTGTTGAATGTTAACATTAATCTAGGATATAAATGGGCTTGTTTACATTGCATGTTTTTTTTACACATAGTAGAACATATCTTCCCTCTTCTCATTGGTTAGGGTAACTCATTGGATCCACATTTTACTATTTCCCTTGTGGTTTTCATGTTTCTTGGAGAACCAAGTTCATTCTTTTATTTTTACATTGGAATCTGAATATTAAAGATACTTTATGTGTTTTATACTACATTACAATATTATAGTTACTCTCGACACATTATTCTTTTTTCTTATGTATAAATAATTTAGGGCTTGAATTTAGTATAACTAAAATCTAATTGTTATTATTGTTTTTTTATTACAATTAGAGAACATCAAATTTATAACTTTTTTGGTATTGTGTAGGTTATAGAGATATTTTTCATAATGGATAATTCAGAAATACCAAATACAAAATATGTTCCCAATTGAAAAGGTCGACCTAGGGCAAATGATGATTTTGATTTTCCTAATTTGGGACCACATAACATAGTCCTTCAGTTCACCCCAGTTGGAGGGAAAAAATATTTCACCCCAATCAGAGGGAAAAATAACATATTCTTTGCCTCCATCAATCCCCGTTGATCAACGTGGCTAACAAAATATTGGTGTTTCTTTAGAATTAGTAGCTCCTATACAACTAGATGGTCATTCATGTTCTTTTAATGTGCAAGAGGACATTGAACATGGTAGAAGGGATGTAGCTCATCATTCAAGAGAAAACATATTAGATCTAAAGAAGTGGTCCAAATGGTTTAACTAGAGAGTTAAGAGAGAAAACATAAATGGAGGGATGTTAGTAGTTGGTACTCTGGTAAGCTAATAGAGAATGTGGAAGAATGTGACATTATTGGTGCAATTGGAAACTGCCTAAGTAGCAATTTTTCTACAAGTTCTAAAGTTGAATATCTGATGGAGCATTTAGATGGAGTTCTTGAAAATATTCATTAAGTTGTTGTGGATGATATTCATAAGAACTTCACTCCTAGGAACATGGCTTCAATTTTTATTGAATCAAGTATGACTCATAAGGAATTACAATGTCTAAACCACATTGACAATCATGGTTTATTTAAGGGAGTTAATGCAACATCAATTTGTGAGGAAATGAAGCTGATAAATTGAATATGGGTTGGGAAAGAACTAATGGTTTTACCTTTGGAGTTATGGTAAAAAAGGTAGAGGCATATTCTTCCTATATGGTTGAATCCTATGAGAAGAGATCTACTGAAATGGTAGAAGATGTGGCTTTTAAGATTGGTATTGATTCTCATCTCCATTATGATAGAGGTGAACAAGTACGCAAGATATTACTTGAACTTCTATAGGATAATGGTTTAATTTCTTGCATAAGCATTTGAAAATGGGATGGAAAATAGGAATACAAGAAGATTCAGGCACATGTTGTTGATCCAGGAAATGAGAACAACCTAATGAAACAAATAAAAATTCTTTGTCAGAATGGAATTGCAATGAGTGATGGTAGAGTAGTGAAAGTAAAATTGTTTGAGTGCCATGATCTTGTTGCAACTTGCCAGTTAGTATGCCATGGAAAAGTGTCACTGATGGGGAATTTTTTTTACGTGGTGCACATGTAAAAAAAGAGATAAACACATGGTTACAAAGAAACATTCTATTCGAGAAGAAGCTACAATCAGTTCAATAGAAAATTGTCATTCAAGTATGCGGACAAGTATGTGAGATATTACTTGAACTTCTATAGGATAATGGTTTAATGTCTTGTATAAGCATTGGAAAATGGGATGGAAAAGAGGAATACAAGCAGGTTCTAGCACATGATGGTGATCTAGGAATGAGAACAACCTAATGAAACAAATAAAAATTCTTTGTTAGAATGGAATTACAATGAGTGATGGTAGAGTAGTGAATGTAAAATTGTTTGAGTGCCATGATCTTATTGCAACTTTCCAGTTAGTATGTCATGGAAAAGTGTCACGGATGGGGAATAATTTTTTTCCATGGTGCACATGTTCAAAAAGAGATAAACACATGGTTACAAAGGAACATTCTATTCAAGAAGGGGATACAATCAATTCAGTTTCAAAATTGCATTCAATGTCGTCAAAGTTACTTTTGCTAAGTTTTATTAATTAAATTGGTGTGTCAATTTTTATGTTCTTAGTAATTATATGTCAATTCTTATGTAATTTTACATTTTAGGAATTGAACCATACATTAGATTCAAGTAAATGATGGTTGGACCAAGTTGATATTTGCATCATTGACATAGAGCCATCTTTGCATGGTAGTTCATTGATTGTTATTAATAATTATCCCATGGATCGGTCAAATGATGACATGGTACATGTTTTTCCTCTTAATGTTCATTTAAAATAGAATTCATTGTTTTGCTAATATATAAAATAACTTGTTGGAAATTATAGTTGACACTTGGATCAATGTCCAATTTGTTATATTTTGTTGCTCATGCTGGAATTCGAACTGTTTTGAAAATGTTTCATGAGGTTCAAAGAATAGAACAAGGGTTTCAGAAGAAAAATCCAACTAAGGGGATTGATAAATCAAAGTTCATTCAAATTTGGGATGATATAGAAATAATTGGAGTTGCATGTAGTCTTGGGGAATCAATTCATGATAAAATAAATGAGTACAAGGATCTAAAATATGGGCAATCTGATGGAGAAATGTTAGGAAAAATACTTAGTCGACATGATGGAATTTTGAAGGTATAATAATTTTTTAAACATATGTATTTATTATTGGTTTTAATGTTTTTTGAAGTAATAGTAATTTTACATTTTAGGTTATTAAAGATCTACCAAATGAAGAAAAATACAAAATGTTGGTGAGAATATGGGGGGCTTACAGAGAATTCCACACTTTGAAATTGCAAGGGTCTATAGGAAGTGATGCCTCTATGTATGAGGAAAGGTACAATTATCTTTCATGTAGTATTAGTGCAATCAAATCATCTATTTAGTAGGTTGATTCTAAACTTTACTCAACATGTGGAGCATTCATTGCATGATAAGACAACTTGCAAGTGAGTGGCTTTGGTTGTGTTCCTTTTGTGTAGGAGATGAGATGGTTCCTTACATGTATATTCAAGTGGGAAATGCTCTTCAAATAACTAAGTCTTTCCATCCTCATACCTTGGGTTGTTTAAGAAATGAGGTAATAGAACATAAACATAGGGAGATGAAAAATTTGAATACCAATCAAGGAGCACAAAGAGGTTGTGATGCATAAGCATCACTCCACCTCAACATGCACCAGCTCATTTACATGTGTGGTGCACCTTCAAGGAGGGAGAGGTGCCACCCTATCATTTTTTCCTTGAGAATCCAAGGCGTGATCCAGGCATTAATTGAAGATAAGATGGAAGAGCCAGATCGTGCTTTCACACAAGCTAGAGATAAGATCTCCATTAATAGGCTGACGACATCATGGATCTACATATGATTTGGAGCATATTTCTATCACTGTAATATGTCCATTAGATAGGTGTTTGAATGGTGATTTGACACCACTAAATTATATTGCGAGGGAATCTCATTGAATCCCTCTTGTATAAATAATTGTGTTGTAAGTAAAGTAGAGGTTGGGTTGGATAGGTTGGTAGGTGAGAGGTTGATGAGAACTGAGACTCAGTTGCAACTCTGACTCCACCATTGTAATTTGGCATTCCACCATTAATAGAAAATGACGTTTTTTCCTGTTTTATCTTTATGTTCAATGGATGTTGTGTTATGAATGGATTTTACATGTTTGTGAATTGCAGATGAATGTTAGAAATCATATGCAATGATAGAGATATTGGTTTCTATCCATGAGTGAGTTGAGTTAAGTCGAGTTCTCTAGGATAAGTGCAAGGAGTCCGCGACAGAGCAAGAAAAATCTGTAAGCCGACGCAAGGAGTATGTATCTGAACTTAGTGGAGTCAGAAGAGAAACTATCAGGAGGGCACACCAGATTAATTCATAGACTTGGGGAGAAATTTCAAGGCAATTAAGTTCTTTGAAAAGAAAGACTGTGTGGAGAGAAGCACATTCTAGAGTTACTGAACACTCTGGAACACTTTTCCAAGAGGGCATTGAGCTAGTGGGAGCATACACAGAAGAAAAATGGTTGAAGGTGTTGGAGGACCCCAGAATTGCTTAATATTCTGGTGAAGGAAGGATTTGGAAGGAGTGCATCGACAAAGGAAAGGCGATTCCTTAGACCTTTTCACAAGGCTAAGGGAGAGGTCGTTGAAGAGTTGAGCCAAGTGCAAGGAGTGAACCTAAGGTGTGGTGAGTTCACCTTATAAGATCAGGAAGCAGAGCGAGAAGCTGTTAGGAGGGAAAGAGAAGATTGAAGAGGAACTTGGAACCTTGGAGGTTATCAAGTCGAGAAAAGTCACAGGAGAGTTGCATGGATTTATGCAAGTAGTGAAAAAATACCTCGAGAATAGCCTAAGTTTCGAAGGGTGAAAATTAAGCTAAGTGTGCAAAGGATTCGAGGAATTTTCAAAGTCTCTAAGATGGAGAAGTCATCCATCATTGAGGAGAAGACAAGTGGTAGGATATTGAGAAGTTAGGGAGCAGGAGATTCAGAAGGTTTGCCGGGAGAAAACAAGAGTCTTCACGAGGTTGTGAAGATCGAAGTAAATCTAGTCCATTGTATCTGGAAGATCACATGGAAAAGATTCGTGTATTTAAACAGAGGAACCCTTCGAAGAAAATTTGACAAGAAGTCCCGAAAAGATGAGTGTCGAAGTAAATCTTAGCCATCCATCGAGAAGGATACATGGAGCGAGATCGACATCTCACCGATTCATAAGTTAGGAAAAACAGAGTTGAGAGGAGAAAGGACTCATGAAATCCGAACTCACAATTCGATCGTAGTTGTCGATCGTGAAAGGAACATGGACCATAGATCTAGTCCCAGAGCATTCTCATATTCAGGAATCGGGGAAAGGGGAAGGTAGCTCGATGAAATTCCGAAGTGCGATATCGTGAAGGAAGTTGGCCCACGGTCATAGTTCGTGGTCACATTAGAAATAAAATCTAGCATGGGGAGCTAACAACATTGGCATTGGAGTTGAAAAGTGCAAGGAGAGGGTTCGCAGGTGCCACATCGCAGGTGTCGAGGAAGTGAAAAAGGGTCTGTGCCAAGGTAAATTAGTTCCGTCGGGAGCCCGATGAACCATTGAGTTTGATGATTTTAATGATTCTAGACTAGAAGGTCGAGGTGACCCCTCTTTGATAGGAGTGAAGGGGGTGGTTTTCACTGGGAGTGGTATCAAATCTTGATATCTCTCAGTTGGGGAGAAAGAGACAAAGGAGCTGGTGTAGAATTGATTTCTGTAAGCTAGGGAGACATGGTGCGATGCTCTGTTGGAGCCATTGCAAGGCACACATCAGATGGTAAACAACCAGGTGGGTTGTAGACAAAGAAAAATGGCCATTGAAGGTCAGATATGTGGTTGAAGAGAAGTCCACTCGCAAAAGAGAAGAATAGAGATGGAAAAGGAGCTCAGTGAAATTCAAGCACAGATGGAGAGTCTTTCATTTAAGATGCAACAGGAATCAAAGGTTCACTGGAGGTATGAATGGTCTTTGAAGAGAAAAATCAGTTGGCCTATTCAAAATTTGTTGGCGAGGAGGCAACGAAAGATTTTAAAGAGGTGTTTGAGGCATGCTAAAAAACTCAGTCATAAGGGAAAGAGATCTGGAAAGTGTCTCATATATTTCCAGGTGGGAAATGAGAAGGGATCAGTGGATATCATGAACTACTAGGTGGGCAAAGGAGACATCCTAGATTTCTAGGTGGGAAAGGGAGAAGGGATGAACTCAACAGATATTTTGTGTCATCTGAAGGGGTTGATAGATGAAGAGGAGGAAGAAGAAAGACCTCACTCAGGTGGAGATTCATGTGGAACTGCAAGCCACGTGAATGAAGATGATGAGAATTTAAAAACTTTCGTCATAGAGGAGAAGAATTAGAGGAACGTTCTGATCATTGGAGGAGTCAAGATATTCCTACCATGCGGTCAAGGAGAGGCTAGCATAGATGTTGCAGTACAACAGGAAGACAACCAGTAGAGATTGTCATGGGAGAAAAGGAACAAATACTGATGTATGTCCCCATAGAAGAAGAAGAGAATTCAACAAAATCTCTCGACGTTTTCAGCCAGGAAGTTGAATAGGAGATGATAGAAGCACTGGGGTTTGCAACAAAAGAAGAAGCAAACACCATAGAATTTGCTTATCTGTGTGAAGAATTTAAATCTCTTGAGAGGAGAGTGGAAATGCAAGGCATGCATATCCAACAAGATAAGTTGGAAGCAGATGAAGGATTACACCAACATGAAGAGCAACTAGAGGAAGCTAGAATGGGAACAACTAAAGGATTGACATGAGTGAATCTGTCAAGAGGAGTGATAGTTGAGTAGCCATTTAGTGACGAGGAGCATACAAGAGTGAATATTGTAGTAGAGTGGCAAGATAAGTCCACAAGGGAAGAAGATGTCTTGGGAATTCAGTGTGATTTTACCATCGATAAGGAGGGAGTGCAACGAGCTAGTCTACAATAGATGAACCAATCGATGGAGTAGTTGGATGAGGTGATCAAAGAGGTAAGGAATCTAATGTTGGAGTTGGCAGAGGAAATGGTTAGCATGAGGAAGATAGAAAAAAGGAAACTTTCACAAGCAATGAGGATGATCCATGAGCAGAAGCAGAGGAGTCGAGAGACAACTCCAAGAGAAAGTTTGGGATCCAGGTGGATTTCAACCACATTGGAAGGTTCATGAGTAGGAGCTTGTGATTTTTTCCATTGTGGAGTATGATACAGGAGCATCGCTCCACCTCAGCATGCACCAACTCATTTACATGCGTGGTGTACCTTCAAGGAAGGAGAGGCGCCACCCTCTCATTTTTGCCTCGAGAATCCAAGGTGTGATCCATGAATTAATTGAAGACAAGATGGAAGAGCCAAATCAAGATTTTGCACAAGCTGGAGATAAGGTCACCATTAATAGGCTGGAAACATAATGGATCTCCATCCGATTTGGAGAATATTTCCATCATTTTAATCTATCCATTAGATAGATGTTTGAATGGTGATTTGACACCACTAAATTAGCTTGCGAGGGACGCTCATTGAGTCCCTCTTGTATAAATAATTGTATTATAAGCAAAGTAGAAGTTGGGTTGGATAGGTTGGTAGGTGAGAGGTTGATGAGAGACGAGACTCAATTGGAGGCCGGACTCCACCATTTTAATTTGGCATTCCACCATTAACAAAAAATGACGGTTTTTCCTATTTTATATCTCTGTTAAATGGATGTTTTGCTATGAATTTATTTTACATGTTTGTGAATTGTATATGAATGTTAGAAGTTGTTTGCAAGGATAGAGATACTGGTTTCTATCCGCGAGTGATTTGAGTTAAATCGATTTCTCTAGGATAAGTGAAAGGAGTGTGTGACAAAGAAAGAAAAATATGTAAGTCGATGCAAGGAGTGCGTGTTTGAACTCAGTGGAGTCAGAAGAGAAGCTGCCAAGAGGGCACACCAGATTAATTCATAGACTCAGGGAGAAATTTCAAGGAGGTTAAGTTCCTTGAAAATAAAGACTGTGTGGAGAGAATCACAGTCCAGAGTTACTAAAAACTCTGGAAAACTCTACCAGGAGGGCATTAAGCTAGTGGGAGCATACACAGAAGAAACACGGTTGAAGGTGTTGGAGGATCTAAAAATTGTTGAATATTTTGGTGAAGGAAGGCTTTGCAAGAAGTGCGTCAACAAAGGAAAGGATATGCCTTAGACCTTTTCACAAGGCTAAGGGAGAGGCTGTTAAAGAGTTGAGCCAAGTGAAAGGAGTGCACATAAGGTGTGGTGAGTTCACCTTATAATATCAGGAAGCAGAGAGAGAAGCTGCCAGGAGGGCACGAGAAGCTCATAGCGGAACTTGGAACTTTGGAGGTTCTCAAGTCTAGAAAATTCATAGGAGAGTTGCACAGATTTCTGCAAGGAGTGCATAAATCCCTCGAGAACAACCTAAGTCTCGAATGGTGAAAATTATGCTAAGTGTGCAAAGGAGTTAAGGAATTTCCAAAGTCCTGAAGACGAAGAAGTCATCCATCATCGAGGAGAAGACAGGTGGTAGGATATCGAGGAGTTCGAGAGAAGGAGATTCAAAAGGTTTGTCAGGAGAAAACAAGAGTCTTCACGAGGTCACGAAGAGTGAAGTAAATATAGGTCGTTGGATCTGGAAGAGCACGTGGTAGAGAGTCATGTATTTCGAAGGAGGAACCCTTCAGAGAAAAGTTGACAAGAAGTCCCGAAGAGTTGAGAGATGAAGTAAATATTAATTGTCCATCGAGGAGGAAACGTGGAGCGGGATCGACATCTTTCTGATTCACACGTTGGGAAAAGAAGAGTCGAGAGGAGAAAGGACTCGTGAAGTTTGAACTTGTGATTCGATCGCAGCTGTTAATCGCGAAAGGAACGTGGAACATTGATCTGGTTCCAGAGTATTCACAGATTCAGGAATCCGAGAAAGGGGAAGGTAACTCACGAAAATTCCAAAGCAAGAAATTGCAAAGGAATTTGGCCCATGGTCGTAGTATGTGGTCACATCAGAAAGAAATTATAGCACAGGGAGCTAGCATCGTTGGCGTTGGAGTTGAAAATCTCAAGGAGAGGGTCCACAGGTGCCACATCACAGGTGTTGGGGAAGTGAAAAAGGGCTTGTGCCAAGGTAAATAGGTTCCATCGGGATCTAGACAAATTATTCAGTTCAACGATTTGAACTATCATAGACCAAGAGGTTGCGGTGACCCCTCTTTGATAGGAGTGAAGGGGGTGGTTTTCACCAGGTTGCATTGGTATGGATTATCAAAACACATTTGACCATGATAAAATGTGTCTTGTTAATGAGATGAAGGAATTTGTTTTAAGCTAGTGATGAGATCATAAGGTATCTTACAGAAACAAAAACAAAGAAAATTTGTCCCTCCAATTATTAAAAACCAACTTCTTCTTGAATATGAAAAGTGTTTGACTACAATTTATATGGATATCGCAACATAGATAGCCTCCCATTTCTCTAATGTCACTTCTCATCAAGTGAAACACTTGTTTAACTCATGGGTGAAATCTAAAAGATCAGTAACTACACAACCAACTGTAAGTAACTTTTACGTATAAATGGTATCCATTTGATTTCCATTTTAGATCTTAAACAATTTCAATTTTTACCTTTTCATGTTCATTCTTGCAGAGTAAATTTCTTGCTCGTTCAAGGCCAATAAGAAAATATGGCAGAGAGTCCTACATTGAATCACATCGGTATGGAATATCCTATACTAAGGGGAAAATATTTCAAGCACCATTGTTTTCCCCTTCACGAAGCACTACTACTGAGACACACCAAAATGTTGTTCCATATACTAGTGAGTTTTTCCAAACCATCTACTAGCGAGTTATATGGTACTTATCGACATCAAGTCTTTAAGATCAATATTGTTTTTTTTTTTATGTATCTTAACTTAATTCTTTTTCTATTATGAGAAAATTTCATTAAAAAAATATTTATTGTAAATGAAATGATCAAGCGAAAATTAGTGCTACACTTGAAACAAAGGATGTACTTATTTCAAATAACCCATCGAAAGAACCGACACAAAGTAAAAGAACTGTTGTTGTGATAAGGAGACAAAGTAAAAAGAAAAAATGTGAGAACTAGTCTTCAGTGGCCTATATTCAATGGGACTAATGGAACATTGTGTTATTTTTGTACAACACATTGTATGTTATCATTTCATTTTTATGAAATCGATATGTTTATTTCACTTTAGTTATATTCATATGTGGCCTTATTATTTGAGAATAATATGTATCAGATAGTGTCGTTGGACACTTTTATATCTCAAGCACCATAAATTTCCAAAAAATGGTGTCTTTCGATACTATCATTGTTAAGATCATTTTTCCCCTATGATTTTAGTTTCATTGTTGCATAAAATACAATTCAATTCATACATGTTTTAAGCAATGTTTGGATTGTTAAATGTAAACATGACTTGATTATATCCTCATCATTTTCATAGTGGATCGAGTTTTGGAACCCTAGAGTCAACTCTTCCTACAAACTTGTAGGATGGAAAATCTGCCCATAGGACTGTGGGTAAAGTTTCCATTCATTCTACATGGAAACTCTTCCCACAAGACCATGGGCAGAGTTTCCACTCATCCTAGATGGAAAATTTCCCACAGGCTTGTGGGAATTTTTTCCATCCTATAAGGTTGTAGGTAGAGTTGACTCTAGGGTTCCAAAATTCAAGTCCACTATGAAAATGATGAGGAGATACTCAAGTCATATTTACATTTAACCATCTAAACATTGCTCAAAACATGTATGAATTGAATTATGGTCATATTTTCCACCCATCCTAGATGGAAAAT
>ML798948.1:100636-117436 GCA_009831015.1 Picea engelmannii | reverse complement strand
CTCCAGCATTTTTCAATGCACAAGAACACTACCTCATACACCAAGTTGAGGAGATTGAATTATGTGGACCAGTACACACAAGGTCGATGTGGATGGTGGAGAGGCAATTGAAGTCACTGAAGGCTTTTGTTAGAAAAAGAGCATGTCTGGAAGGTTCTATGGTTGAGGGATATATGGTATATCAATGCATGGTGTATATTAGTCAATATCTACCTAAATTAGCAGAAAATATGAATGTGCCTCGCATTTGGGATCTCGACTCTGTCAACAAATTTGAAGGGGAGGTCCTATTGGGGAAAGGTAAAATGAGGACCGTGAAAGGTAATTATTAGATGTTGACGTATATTTAATATATTACACATCTATTAAATTATTCATTTATTAACAATAACTAATTATTGATATTAAATTGTTATGGTATCATATAGTTGCTCGGGAGTGGGATGATTTACATTTATATATTGCAAACAACCTTGATTGGATGGAGCATAGGATAGAATATACTAAAGAATATTTTGGTAGGTTATCATGGGAAGGGGTGATTAAGATGATTAAAACATTGCATCGTCATCGAGATCAATTTCCTGATCTTACATCAAGGGAAGTTGATTTAGCCTTTGGTTTAAAAGATAAATAGGAAAGTTAAATTTGTTACCCACATTTTCCTAGTTTTTTCCCAATTTTTCAATGTATTTTAGTTTGTTTAATTATTGAAATATATATTTAGTAAGTCCTATATGAGGATTATTAATTTGCAATTTATCTTTTACTTGTTGTCCATGTTGCAGTTGAAACATCACAAGGCTATGTGGTGTAATGGTCGTAAATTTCGTATAAAAATGTTGGATGATAAGATGAAAACCTCGGATTGTGGGATAACTGCAGTGTTTAAGGTCACCAACATTTCCTCTATAAGTGACAGAAATCCGGAAGAAACTGAGAATAGGTACTATGGCCATTTGGAGGATATAATTGAGTGTGATTTTAATTCCTTTAAAATAGTTTTGTTTGAGGTTAAATGGTACAGTCTACGGATGCATGAACGTGATCCTGAAAGTACTATTATTGAGAATGATAATGGATTTACCATGGTTAATACAAGGGCATGTGAACCGGGTACAAAGCCTTATGTTCTTCCAAGTCAATGTGAGCAAGTATTTTACTCAGAGGTACCTAGTAAAGCAGGTTGGTCATACGTTGTTAGATATGATCCAAGAGGAAGACCAGTAAAGTACAATCATGTAGCTAAGGATGAAGATAATAACGAGGAAGAAGATCATGATTATGAATATCAGGAGAAGGTGGCTCATGTAGTCGATGTGTCAGACGAATAATTTGAAGAGGTTGATCATCCAAATGTAGGAGATGACGATCTCATTGATGATATCGATAACTATAGTAGCAAAAATGATGTTGATGATGAAGTTTATAGGAATGATCCTTTCACCAATATCGAGTATGAACCAGATCCTGATATAGATGTTGAACTGGATGAAGAAGAAGATGATTGATATTTAATTCATGTTGAAAATAAGAGGTGTGTGTTTATATCTTTTATATGATCTTTATATGTTTTTATATTGTATAATATAGTATATGATACATGTTCTTTATAATTTCAAATTACGTAATATGGGGAAATTGAGAGTGATGTGAGGGGGGGGGTTTATAATTAGAGCTTCCACCTTCACGTGGTTTCCCTTGTTTAGTAGAGAATGACTATTCTCGAAACCAAGAGGAGCTCTGCGTGACTACGCCTAATCATACCAAGGATGTAGTTATGTCCATCATCAATTGTTATGAAACATTTGTTAAAAAATTGTGTAGGTTAATTTCAAAAGGAAACTAGAGACTTCAATTAATTCATACTTTCCAGCTCTTGTTTCATAAGGGAGATATGTGTTAAAACCCTAAACCCCACTTAATTCAATTAATTCATACTTTCCAACTCTTTTTTCATAAGGGACTTCAATTAATTCATACTTTCCAACTCTTGTTTCAATTAAACCCTAAACCCCACACTTCCCCTTTAGGTGTGTGTTAAAATGCCTTTCCTTTCCTTTCCTTTCCCCATTCCCTCAAATATCCCTCAAATAGCCTTTCCCCATGCCCTCAAATATCCTTTCCCCATGCCCTCAACACTTTTCATGAAGTCAGGAACCTCAGATTCCCCTCAAGTATGCCCTGTCAGATGTCACTCAAAGTAACTCAAAGTCAACCTTTAGGGTGAAAATACACATACCCCCACCCTTCCCCTTTAGGTGTGTGTCAACAATCCTTTCCATCCTTTCGGCCTTTCCTTCCTCACCCTTCTTAGGTCGGGCGAGCCAAAAGATACATACCCTTGACTTTGATGTCGTTGATTTCCTAAATGCATTGTTTAATACTTCAATAGTAGAGGCATTTATCCTCTCAATTGAATTCATTAGTTACATTCACTCTTAAGGTTCTATTAATGTGGATATATTATTATTCATACACAATGCCTGCTTGTTTATTTCCTCACCTCTTTATTTTCCTCACCTCAACTGATATCATCTCCTTCAATTTTTTTCGAAGATCAAATTTTATGTTCTCCATCATCGACCATGAAGTACCACTTCTTTCATTTCTCTCTAACATAATTCTACAAATAATTAAACCTCTTAACTCTTTTGATTATAAATACCATGGCTACATTCCAACAATTTTAAGGACACATACTTCTCCAAAATAGTAATATATTTATTCTTATGCTTTTGAAACACATTCAAAACATGTTGGTGGGCCTAAAAATGCATTTGTAGGTTCAAATATTGTATGCTCTACTCCATGCTCTAACCTCATTTCCAACCCAACCATAAATCTCTCCCCAATGGTCCTTTAATTATGGAATTTCTTCACTTTTTAGATAAGTATTGTGCTAAACCCATAAGAACATATGCACAACAATGAATTGAACACAAACAAATTTTCATTAGTTCATTCCACATAAATCACAATTTTTTTAATCATCAAACTTGATTACATATTCAATGCTTATATTCTTTGGTCGTGTCCCAACAAACATTGCATAAGAGTATATTTGGATATCATTATGTTGTTGGTTTCTAGTTCATTGATGTATCTTCTTGTGATCTCTTTCATATCATGCTTGTATGGTGCCAAAAACCCTTATCCAAGAAGTAAGAGGGCTGGCATATATAGATTGTGATGATTATTTGGTTATTATCCACGTAGAGGTTAAATATTTAGTGACGTAGACCCCCGACCCTTGGCCCGAGATCCGCTCAGGATCTTCACTAAAACCATGCCAAGGGTTAATTAAACCCTTTGTTTAAGCCACAAAGGACTTCAGGTTTCGGGAGTTGCAGAGTCCTGATGTATTTCCACAGCTCTTGGGAAATGCCGAAATGCCAATTGTCATAGAAGGTTGACTCCTTCAATGCACCGAACACATGCCACCTGTTACCCACTAGTTTCGTCTTTCGAGACTTTGAGCGAACAACCAACAACCGTTCCTCTTTCCTTATGATTTCCTGAACTCTGAAATTTCAGAATGCCGAAATGGGCTCAACGTCCCATGAAATGCAAGATCGATGGCCTTTCGGGATTTTCGCCGAAACTTGACCCCTCTTTTTACTTCCAACGCATGTACCCTCTGACTAAGGATTGGGACCTTTCTCTCTTCGCGATTTTAGGAGTTGTGTTGACCATACAATGCCACTTCTTGGGTCTCGAAACCTTGAAACCCAATCGGTGCCCAACGACTATCGTCCCTCAACTTTTTGGAATTTCTCCTTTCCCTCTTCGGGATTTCATGAACCGAGAGTTTGAAACTCTCGATTCCAAAACCACAGCCTCCTCTACTTCTCGAACTCTGGAAATTTGAAATGCTGAAATCCTACACCCAAGGAATGTCGCGTTTCGCGACTTCAGGATTTTCAATGCAATGGGTCCCGGTTCCTTATCATCGGAATTTCCAGTATGCCGAAACTCGAAATACCGAAATTTTGAAATTCCACACCGGATAATCCCTTTCACGATTCGAGAATTTGAGTGACCAAGGATTTTGGCCTACCCTCCGAACTTGCGAAACCCGAATCCCTGAAATGATCTAACGGCTCAAACCGACCACCATCAATAGTCCACATTGATTCTTGATGTCAGGGTGGCAGATTCATCCAACTCCTAACCAACTTACAGACCCTCTGGATCCTACGGTCCTCGCGATGTTGCGAGTTCTCCATGGATAATTATGACCACCAAATGCACTCCTCAATGACTCCTATCCAAACAACTCAGTGTTCTCCCTCCTGGACTTGAATTCTAGGAGACGATTTTGATCTCCGTCCCCCTTTGAGCACTTCAAAGGTGTTATCCTTCTTGAGCTTTCACTTGTAAACTCAAGCTTCCCAAAAGGATATCTACTCGCACTCCTTGCGACAAACCTCCAAATAACCTCTGGTTATTTGAGTCTCCGACCCTATGCACTCTTTGCAATAGTGGTCCTCCAACCTTCCTTCTGGATTTATAAAATCCAAAGCTTTAATTGGCCTGTGCACACCTTGCATGACTCTGTGCTTCACCTGCACTTCAGCTGGTATGAGAACAATGGTATCTCTCCTAAGCTTTTTGAGATAAAAATCAGACCCTCATCAGCGCACACCTTGTGGAAATTTGCTACACTCCTTGCAGAAATTCTCAGGAAGAGAAACAATTGAAACTAATCATTCTCCTCTCTCAGATTTCATACATTCAACATGAAATCATACACATAACACAACATTGAAACAAATGCATAACATAGAAACAAATCAACTGTAAACATACCATTCAACAAATGTAAACAGTAGGCATCATAACACCATGAAAGTTGAGTCAAAGCTTCATATATTAACTCAAGTTCTCCTATACATGGGATCTTCTCTACAGCTCTCTGCTTCAGCTCTACAGCTTATGAAATTCTGAATGATAATAATGTTCCCTCTTGTTACAATGATGCAAGGGTGAGGGTGTCTATATCCATTTTCCCTCCTATGCTTCTAAACTATCTAATGTAACATTCATATCTACCTACTTTACATTAACAAACTTAAATGCCTATTACATCCAACATATGAGAGTAATTCCTTCGGATCTGTTCATATCTCCAAGACATAAATGCAAGTATGCTCCCCCTATATTATTACATTAATGCTTCAGATTTCAAAATTGAAAACGTTTTCATAAAAATGCGTCATTTTTTCATCTGCACGTCTAGTTGTCTCCCGCTTTTACGTTGCTTGCTTGGCTGGTTGCTTACGATGCTCCTACATCATACTCCCTCGCTTGAAAATTTTCATGAAATCCTATTCATGAGCTCTTGCACAATCTGTCCATGCTTATGAATTGTTGCTTCATCCTCCCAACTGGCATCTTCAACTAGATGTCCCTTCCATTTGACCAAGTATTCAAGATACTCTTTTCTCCTGGTATTTTTGCTAACCCTTTTGTCAATTATGCTTTACATCTGTGGATATACAGCTATAGGAATTTGTTTTGTCCATTGAACCTCTTTATGTTCCTCCTCTGTTCCTACTTCTTCATCTATGTAAGGGTAAAAATCCGCAACATTGAATATCAGTGAGATTCTGACCCCATCGGGTAATTCAATCTCATATGCGTTTGCCCCAAATTTCCTTATGACCTTGCACAATCCAATATTTTTCATCTTCAACTTATTATACGTTCCCCTTGGGAACCTCTCCTTCCTCAGATGCACAAGAATCAGATCACTAACTTCAAATTGAAGTTCTTGCTTGTGTTGATCTGCTCTCCGCTTGTATTCTTGACTTGAACTCTGCAATTGCTCCTTGACTCGGCTGTGAAGATCCTTCATTACTTCTGCAAAGTCCTCTACACTAACACTCTTGAATTCATTTTGTTCAGAATATTTCAATTCAGAAACCCCCCCTTGGTTGCATTCCATATACAATCTGGAATGGACTCTTCCCTATGCTTCTATTGAGTGAATCATTGTAAGCGAATTCCGCCTATGGAAGAATGTGATCCCATTGACTGTGGTGTCCAGTCACTAAGCTTCTTAACAAATCTCCCAAGCTCTTGTTCACGAATTTTGTCTGTCCATCCGTCTGAGGATGATATGTTGAGCTAAAAGACAAAATTGTCCCCAACTTCTTCCATAAGGTCCTCCAGAAATTCCCTATGAACTTGGTATCTCAATCAGACATGATACTCTTTGGCAAGCCATGAAGTTTGACGACTTCCTTGAAAAACAGGTTTGCAATATGAGTTGTGTCACTAGTTTTCTGGCATGGTATGAAATGTGCCATTTTTGAAAATATATCGACTAACACCAAGATTGAATCATGTCCTCTTTGTTTCCTTGGCAGTCCCAATACAAAATCCATGCTCACTACATCCCATGGCCTTTCAGGTATGGGTAATGGTTGGTATAACCCTGTGTTCTACCTTTTTCCCTTCGTGTGCTGACAAATTCTACACCTATCCACAAATTTATTCAAATCATTTCTCATCCCTGGCCAACAATATGAGCTATTCAACTTTGAGAACATTTTATCATGACCGAAGTGTTCGACCAATTCTCCACTGTGCTTTTCCTTCAGCAGGTTCTCCCTCATGGAGCATTTTGGAATACATAGTTGATTTCCCCTGAACAATAATCCATCCTGGATCATGTATTCAGTCCATTGGATTTTGTCCCTAAGAATTGGATTCTCAGATGCCTCATATGCCTCTTTAAAATCTGGGTCATCCCTGTACATTTCTTTGAGGTTATCAAAACCCAAAGTATTGACTATGAATTCCTTCATAAGCAAACATTTCCTGCTCAAAGCATCAACAACTTTGTTAACAGTTCCAGAAATATGATTAATCACAAAAGTAAAATTTTGCATGTATTCAACCCATTTAGCATGTCTTTGGTTCAACTTTTCCTATCGAGTCATGAATTGCAAAGCATGATTATCACTGTACAAAACAAATTACTTGGGAATCAAATAATGTCTCCATTTCTTCAGTGCTTGTATGACCACATAGAATTCTTTATCATATTTGGAGTACTTAATATTCGCTTCATTCAGGTTTTCTCTGAAATATGCGATCGGCCCGTCGTCTTGGCTCAAGACTGCTCCAATTGCAAATCCACTCGCGTCACACTTGACCTGGAATGTCTTTCTAAAATCTAGAAAAACCATAATTGGTTGCCCAGTGACCTTCTTCTTGAGAAGATTGAATCTCTTCTCTGCTTCCTCCGTCCAATGAAAATATTTATGTCTTTTCTTCACCATATCCATCATCGGTGCACTAATTCCACTGAAGTTTCGAATGAATTTCCTGTAGAAGCTAGCCAACCCATGGAAGTTTCGTACTTCAAATACACTCTTCGGTGACGGCCAATTCTTAATCGCCTCTACCTTTTTCAGATCCATTTTCAGATCATTTGCAGAGATAACAAAACCCAAATAAATGAGTTATGTCCTCATAAATGATGATTTCTTCATATTAATCAACAATTTCTCCTGCTGTAATATCCTCATTACTGCGACTAAATGCTTTAAGTGTTCTACTGCTGTCTTGTTGAAAATTAATATATCATCAAGATATACAATGAAAAATTTCCCAATGAAATCCTTCAGGACTTCATTCATCAACCTCATGAAAGTACTGGGCACATTCATTAAGCCAAATGGCATCACAAGTCATTCATATAGCCCCTCATTCATCTTTAATGTTGTCTTCCATTCATCACCTTCTCTCATCCGAATTTGATGATACCCGCTTTTCAAATCAATATTTGAAAGAAACTTTGCTCCAATCAAGTAATCCATCAAGTCGTCCATCCCTGGCAATGGAAATCTGTATCTGATGGTAATATTATTGATCTCCCTTGAGTCTGTACACATTCTCCAGCCTCCATCTTTCTTTGGGATGAGCACTGTCAGAACAACTCATGGACTCAAGCTTTCTTGAATCAATCCTTTGTCCATTAAGTTCTGGACCTGCCTCTTAAGTTATTCATTTTCCTGCGGTGTCAACCGATATGATTCTTTGTTCGGAAAACTAGCTCCAGGTATAAGATCGATATGATGACTTATACTCCTGATAGGTGGAAATGAACAAGGTAGTTCGTCCACTACTATATCAACAAACTCTCCCAACAACTCCTAGATTTCTTCTAGTAAATCATCTATCCTCGTACTGGTCAAAACAATTATGGGCTTCCTAACCACAATAAATTGTGCGTCTTCCTTCTGATTAACTTCATCAAGAAGTTCCTTCCCACTCATGAGAAGTACAATGTTGCTCATCTTTGTTTTCACCTCTTTATCCTTAATTGGAAACAACATGTGAGTCCTACCATTTTTCTCCAGGGTGTACATGTTCTTTCTCCCATCATGAACTATGTTTCTGTCATATTGCCATGGTCTACCCAATAATAGATGAAAAACATCCATGGTAATGACATCACATAATCTTTCATCTTTATATCCTCCTATTTTAAATTCAACTAAAAACTGTTTAGTGACATTTACCTGATGTCCTTTTTGTAGCCACAAAACTCTGTATGGGCTTGGATGTACAATAGTCTCCATCTACAACTTTTCTACCATCTCTGTAGATATGATATTGTCTGTGCTACCTCTTTCCACTATGACCTTGCATACCCTATCCTTAGTTTTGCAAGCAGTTTGAAACAGATTGTTTCTTTGGGTTGGGTTCTTCTGCCTCCTTCTCCGACTTCAAGAGAACTTTCCTCATCATCAAAGATCTTCCACCCTTAGTGTCTTTTGCCTCCACATTCCATCCTTGAGCTTCGACAATGTGAGTTTCACCACCATATTTCTTCCTATCTGGACACTCATAGGATTTATGTCTGATTTTTCCACATACGAAGCATTTCACTTCACCTCCTCTGCCTTTTCCTCTTCCTCTGGCTCGAGGAAAAGTATTTCTATCAGCATACTGCCTCCCTTGTGAGCTTCCTCCTCTCTCGGGTTGAGTTTGTGGTTTATTTCCCTCTTCTTTAGGTCTCTAAATCCTGTCTTGGGCAATTGTTTTTCTTCTGGCTTGACTTCTACCTCGACCTCTTTGACCTTGCTTTCGGCTCAACTTCTCTTCATATTTTAGAGCTATCTGATAAACATCTTCCACATTTTGAATGGTCATCATGCCCATCTCATCTTGAATGTCATATCACAGACCATTCATGTAATTGACAAATTTTTCATCATCGCTTTCCCGATGACCTGCTCTGATGTTTATCTTGTATAATTATTCAATGTATTATTTCATTGACATCAGCTTCTGTCTCAAATTCTACATCCTCCGAAATAGAGTGATTTGATAATCCCTGGGTATAAATTTGGATTTCATTTTTGCAACCATTCTATCCCAACTTTTGATTTTTTGCTTGCCCTTGCAGCGTCTGTTATCCTGCAGTTCATCCCACCACAGTGTTGCATGCCCTTTAATTATAGTAACGACATGTTTGACTTTCTTGTCTTCCTCGACATCTTCATAGTTGAAGTATTTGTCTATATATCTAATCCAGTCTAGAAGTTCTTCAACACCCAAGTTTCCCTCATACATGGGAATCTCCATTTTTGCTTTGGCACCTATCCTTGCAACAACCCTGAATAGGCGTTCGTCTGAAGCATCTTCGAATGCAACTTCTTCTCCTTCGTTTCCAGCTTCATATTCAATTTCAACCTCGCTGATATCCCCAATGTTGACTGTGCGCCTCTGTGCTATATCCATGGCATCAAGTCTGGCACATAACTCACGCATTTCTCTTTCCACTGCTGGATCAGGCATTGGCCTATCTCTTCTTCTTGGTGGCATGGATGAATTTTTTTTCTCTTTTCTCTCTGCTATAGAAAGCAAAGAATTTTTTCTAGGCTCTGATACCACGTTGGTGCGTATCAGACTACTCCTTCTCCTCTAGCTCCCTCTGCCTAAAATATACAAATAAGATTAGGCTCTGATACCACTTTGACGCAAACCCCTGACCCTCGGGACGAGATACGCTCAGGATCTTCACTAAAACCATGCCAAGGGTTAATTAAACCCTTTGTTTAAGCCACAAAGGACTTCGGGTTTCGGGAGTTGTACTTTCCCGATGTATTTCCACAGCTCTTGGCAAATGTCGAAATGCCAATTGTCAGCGAAGGTTGACTCCTTCAATGCGTCGAACACATGTCACCTATTACCCACTAGTTTTGGCTTTCGGGACTTCGAGCGAACGACCAACAATCGTTCCTCTTTCCTTATGATTTCCCAAACTCCATAATTCTGGAATGCCGAAATGGGATCAACATCCCATGAAATGCGAGATCGATGGCCTTTCAGGATTTTCACTGAAACTTGACCCCTCCTTTTACTTCTGTCGCACGTACCCTCTAACTGAGGCTTGGGACCCACCTTTTCAGTGTTTCTCTCTTCACGATTTTGGGAGTTGTGTTGACCATACAATGCCACTTCTTGGGTCCCAACACCCCAAAACCTGATCGGTGCCCAACGACTATCGTCCCTAAACTTTTTGAGAATTTCTCCTTTCCCTCTTCGGGATTTCGTGAACCGAGAGTTTGAAACTCTCGATTCCAAAAACACAGCCTCCTCTACTTCCCAAACTCTAGAAAGTCGAAATGCCAAAATCCTACACCCAAGGCACGCCGCGTTTTGCGACTTTGGGATTTTCAATGCAACGGGTCCCGGTTCCTTGTCATCAGAATTTCCAGTATGCCAAACCCTGAAATATCGAAATTCTGAAATTCCACACCTGATAATCCCTTTCGTGATTTAAGAATTTGAGTGACCAAGGATTTTGGCCTGCACTCCAAACTTGAGAATCTCGAATCCCTAAAATGATTTGACGGATCAAACTGACCACTATCAACAGTCCACGTTGATTCTTGATGTCAGGGTGGTAGATTCATCCAACTCCTAACCACCTTACATCTCCTCTGGATCCTACGGTCCTTGCGATGTCGCGAGTTCTCCACAGAGAATTTTGACCACCAGATGCACTCCTTAATGACTCATGTACAAACGAATCGGTGTTCTCCCTCCTGAACTTGACTTCTATGAGACAATTTCTATCTCCATGCCCCTTTGAGCACTTCAAAGGTGTTATCCTTCCTGAGCTTTCACTTGTAAACTCAATCTTACCAAAAGGATATTTGCTCGCACTCCTTGCGACAAACCTCCAAATAAACTATGGTTATTTAAGTCTCTGACCCTGTGCACTCTTTGCAACAGTGGTCCTCCAACCTTCCTTCTGGATTTATAAAATCCAAGGCTTCAATTGTCCCGCGCACACCTTGCACGACTCTATGCTTCACCTGCACTTCAGCTGGTATGAGAAGAACGATATCTCTCCTGAGCTTTCTGAGATAAAACTCATACCCTTGTCAACGCACACCTTGCGAACGTTCATTGCACTCCTTGCAGGAATTATCAGGAAGAGAAACAATTGAAACTCATTCATCTCCTCTCTTAGACTTCATACATTCAACATGAAATCATACACATAACACAACATTGAAACAAATTCATAACATAGAAACAAATCAACTATAAACATACCATTCAACAAATGTAAATAGTAAGCATCATAACACCATGAAAGTTGAGTCAAAGCTTCATATATTAACTCAAGTGATCGTGTACATGGGCTCTTCTCTACAGCTCTCTACTTCATCTCTATAGATTATGAAATTTTGAATGATAATAATGTTCCCTCCTATTACAATGATACAAGGGTGAGGGTGTCTATATCCGTTTTCCCTCCTATGCTTCTAAACTGTCTAATATAATATTCATATCTACCTACTTTACATTAACAAACTTAAATGCCTATTACATTCGACATATGAGAGTAATTCCTCCAGATCTATTCATATCTCCAAGACATAAATTCAAGTACACTCCTCCTAGCTTATTACATTAATGCTTCAGATTTCAAAATTCAAAACGTTTTCATAAAAACATGTCCTTTTTTCATCTGCACGTCTAGTTGTCTCCTGCTTTTAGGTTGCTCGCTTGGTTGGATGCTTACGATGCTCCTGCATCATTTAGGCTTAAGGTTTAAGTTGTAGGGATTTAGGTGTCTAGAACTAAGGGTTAGGATAAATGGTTAACAATTAATTCATACTTTCCTACTCTTGTTTCAATTAAACCCTAAACCCCACCCTTCCCCTTTAGGTGTGTGTTAAAATGCCTTGCCTTGCATTTCCTTTCCCCATGCCCTCAAATATCCCTCAAATAGCCTGTCCCCATGCCCTCAAGTAGCCCTCAAATATCCTTTCCCCATGCCCTCAACACTCGTCATGAAGTCAGGAACCTCAGATTCCCCTCAAGTATGCCCTGTCAGATGTCACTCAAAGTAACTCAAAGTCAACCTTTAGGGTGAAAATACACATACCCCCACCCTTCCCCTTTAGGTGTGTGTCAACATTCCTTTTCAGCCTTTTGTCCTTTCCTTCCTCACCCTTCTTAGGTCGGGCGAGCCAAAAGATACATACCCCACCCCTTCCCCTTTAGGGGGCTCACTATAATGGCAAGTCATCCTCCTCAAGAGATCCCAGGCCCCTCCACAAAGAGGATGGCGTAACCGCTAGGTATGTCTCTTGGATGCGCTCATCAAGACATCTCCGGTCCCTCCACAAAGAGGAGACACTCCGTACTGGGTACGTCCTATTGATGAGCTCAGTTTCCCCTCTTCTTTCACTTACTGCTATTTAGACCATCAAGCTTACTGCTGACCATCAAGGAAACTAGAGACTTCAATTAATTCATTTGTTAAAAAAATGTGTAGGTTAATTTCAAAAGGAAACTAGGGACTTCAATTAATTCATACTTTCCAACTCTTGTTTCATAAGGGAGATATGTTGCGTCTTTATCTTTCTAAATATTCCTATAAAAATATTTCTATTAGGATGAAAAGGTAAAAGTGAAACGATTTATTAGTGGGTTACCTCAGACCTATCAGAAAAATATTGAGTTTGATGAGCCAAAGACCTTAGAAGAAACTATCTGGAACCATCTTCTTCACTTGGAGCCTTCCTATGATGGGTTACCCTAGAGTAGTACTATTTTTCCATTTGGCACCCATCCTAATAATATTTAGCACCAAGAGCCCATGTAGCTTGATTGTTCATATGGATATTCGTTCTCATATGTAATCTAGTTCTAACCATTTCCATGGGGGCTTCCACCCCTTCATTTTGTTGTTTTTGGCACATTATGTTTTTTACTCACTTCCATCTATTGCTTATTATTTTTTTTCATTTCTACAACAATTGCATCAAAACCATCGCCATTAAATGAGAGACATGCACTTGGGTGTCTATTGATTTTTTTTGTATATTTCACCTTGCTTTCTTTTGATCGTATGTTTCCTTGCATGGTTGAAAACCCATTTTATTTCAAAGTTAGTTTCCACCTCTTCTCTCTATCATTAGTTGATTCTTTCTTCATAAAATTATAAAATCCAAAAAAACCATTTAAAAAAAAAACCTAGGGAAATAAAGAAACTATTATGAATTAAAGACTTTTCCCAATTTGTTAAGTCCCCATGAGTCTTGTTTAGGAAGGCATTGGTGTCACTTGACCAAACAATCTTCGTAACATCACCCATTTTTGTCATTTCATCTAGTCATAATGGTCATTGAGTTTTGTTTACCTCAATGGTTTACCAAAACTGTGTTTTGAATCACCCATCATTGACCATAAAATATCATTCTCCTTTTTATATTATTTCTAACCTTTGTTGATTCATCTCCCCATGGTTTAAACATTACTTTCAAAAGTAGTTGCTTCCCAAGTCAATATTTTCCTTATTTCTCTGTGGGTGGTTTCATGTCACCTTTCTAGTGTTTGGCTTGTTCCCTCCAAATGATATTATGGCTTACCAATTCATTAGTTATATTCTTACCTCATGTTGATTGAAGGGATACATCAGTTATTTTTCCAATGAATCTACACCCAAGGAGAAGATCTTTAGATCCATCTCATGCATATGCAAGGTATGATCAATTGATGTAATATTTTCTTTGACTTATGATAGAATTTACCTTCTTTCCCCACTATATTTGTGTGTTTTTGGTTTAATATTGATTTTCATGCTTTGGTCTCATTGAATCAATCAAATAGCTCAAAAATGTTTCCATCTTGTTTTAGAAATATATATCTAGGGTTTTTCAATGGCAAAGTAGAGAAGGTGTTTTTTCTTGTCTTATGTGCAAATCACTTGGAGCTATTCCTCATCCTTATGGTCCTCTAGTTCAAATTTATGTTTGGATGATCCATTAAGGAGCACAAGTTTGTGGGTTTTCCTATTCACTTTTCTCTCTCAAATCCCTATATTAATTTCTTGTTTTCTTGGGTCAATAAGTAAACTTCGTTTTCTTCTTGTATGTCACTAGAATATAAATCTAATATTGGGGAATAGGTAGTACTCAAAGTATAAACACTCCCATCAACACATGTGTAATGAGTGGAATTTTATTATGGCCATGTTGAAGTCCTTAGAGTTTGGCTCTTCTTTTTTAGTGTTCTTAAATCTTTATTTAATGATGTTTTTTTTCTTGTCTCTCCATTAATAGATGTATGTATGAACACATAGGCATATTTCCATCCTTTAGATAGGGTTTTCCCTTGACCCTAACCCTGTATGTGATTTTTGTGGAAGAACTAGGATAATTTTATATATTAAGGTGCTCGAAGGATTCATCAAAGGAATTCTAGTACCCAAGCATAGTATTGTTGGAAAGCCATTTATTGATAATTTTTTGGATAAATCATTCCCCTACCCCACAAAATTCTTGAAGAGAAATATTACTATACACTATGGAGTGACTTTTGAATTTTTGCATCACATATTGGTCCAATAATCAATGGGCCAAAAACTAATTCTATGGATATAGTTGGTGTCTACCTCCTAGCTAGATTGAAGGCCAAAGGTGGTTTTGGATTTGTCCAAGACAAGTTTTCAAATGTTTATGTATACCCTTTTCTTTCCATAATTATACTAAATAACTTTGGGTGGTGGTCTAAATAGTTGAAAATAAAATTGGGAAATGGATCAATAAACCATGGATTTTGTAGAGAAATTTTAAATAAATATAAAACTACTTCCAACAACCCATGATTTATATAACCAAATTTAAAAACTATCACTGCGCCCATTGTTAAGTCTTGATCACCATAGGGAGACAGAGATAGCTCAGCTCAACACTCTCCGCACATAACATATCTCAATAGGTTCAACCCTCGACACTCTTTGCCTTAAACATATCCCGACAAGAGAGGCAGACTAGGAGACATAGGGGAATGTCAACCCTAGCTCGAGCAAAATTGGAGACAAAGGATACCACCGTCATCCCTAGCTTGAGGCTCAACACTCTTTTCATAGAACATATCCCAATAGGAGCAACCCTCGACACTCTTCGCCTCAAACATATCCCAACAAGAGAGACAAACGAGGAGACAAAGGGGATTTCCATCCCTAGCTTGAGCAACATTGGAGACAAAGGAGACTGTGGTCAACCCTATCTCGAGAGAAATTGGAGACAGAGGATACTGTCAGCCCTAGATCAAGGGACATTGGAGACAGAGGAGACTGTCATCCCTATCTCGAGTGACATTGGAGATAGAGTATCCCTAGCTCGAGAAATGTCGTCAAAATCTATAAGTTTTTCTCCCTGTTCTTGAGTCATCAACTGCATTTCATGCTAGTATCATAGATGTGAATTTCTCCCTATTGGTATCATGTTGGTATGACATATGTACATTTCTCCTTTCTATTGAGTCATCAACTCCATAATCCATTAGTCTATCTTTCCTGGTTGGGGGAGGCACAAAATAATATTTCCATCCTTCATACACCCACTTAAATAATTGACCATTTGACACAATGGTTTCTCCCTCAACCGTTTGACCATGCCCTCGATGGAAAGTGAAACCATAAGCTATAAACAATCATGGAAATATATTTAACATCCTAGGGTTGCATTATGAGATGGAACAAAATAATGATGAAACCCTAGATATTGATAACAATTGTATGTTTGGTCATAATAAGAGTGAAAACCATGTCAATATGGTCATTGATGGGGTAAATTGAGCACCAGGGTTTCTATCATTAATGGTTTAAATGGATGGGGCAACCTCTACAAATTTCAATGAAAAAAACTTAAATAAAATGGTCATGTTTGCTCTCAAAGGAGTTGGGATGGGACTACACCAACCTAAAATAGTATTGGAAATTCATGGAAGAAAACAAGAATCAAACTGATTGGAAAAATAATATAACAGCAAAGAACAACAAGGAGGAAAATATGGAAGGGAAAGTTATAGTGAGCAAACTTACAAATTTGGGGAAGACTTGAAAATTTGGAAGTGAGATTGTTCTTATTTGAAATCCATGATTTTATACTCTCTCATTCCATTGGAAAGGTTCTTAAAACCTAACTGTCTTCTTAACTAAATATTATAGGGCCTTAGATATATTTTGCAATGCTTTATCAACCCAAGTCTTGATGTAACCCATCATGGGTCCCATTGGGACCTCCTATTTCACGCTTAAGGAAAATATTTCGTTATGGACTTCTTAATTCTATGAATTGATATTGAATCAATCAATCAATCTGATAATTCTCAATAACCAAATCACTAAGCCATCATTTTATCTCCTTTTTAGAGAAATTGGTAAATCATTGATTCAAAGAGTTGGTCAAATAAATAATTTTGGTGTCAAGGACAAAGGATTTGCTCATCAATTCCCATAGATCCATC
>ML798948.1:84842-98544 GCA_009831015.1 Picea engelmannii | reverse complement strand
TCTCTTCAATTCGCCCCACTGCTCAAGAAATAATCTGAGCCATAAAACTATCTCAGAAAGAACTAGATCTGATGTCCAAGGCCCTACAATGAAAACCCAAGTGATAGAATCCTCAACGGCCCTGCCAATCTCCTACAACGAATATCTCTCCAAAGATGGTGCGCCCCTCTTGCTGGAATCCCTCAACTGGTGTGCCCTCTCTCTATTTGCACATGAAACTGATGTAGAATCCTCCTGCAACTGAGTAGATCTGGAACTAGAATGGTGTGGGAGAGTATTTCATCTCCGAGACCAAGCTTGGGACAAGATAGGTGGAATCTTTCACCACCGAAATAGACCCACTTTCCTTATTTTAGGGTTTGTGGCTAGTCCAGAAGTAGTTGAAGTAGTTGTATTATCACAATATATTAGAATGGGCTCATCATACTAAACTTGTATATCTGTCAAAGTTTGTTTCATCCATAGAACATGTGTACAACATGTTGTTGCTGCAATATACTCTTCCTCAGTTATAGATAAAGACATTGATGATTATTTCTTGCTTAGCCATGATACTAAACACTCACCCAAGTAGAACGCCGGTCCACTGGTGCTTTGTCGGTCATCAGTGAAACCTGCCCAATTTGCATCTGTGTAGGCAATAAGTGATAGATCCTTTCCTTTTGGATACCATAATCCAAACTCTTATGTTCCTTTGAGATATCTGAAAATCCTCTTTACTGCTAAGACATGTGATTCCTTTGGTGTTTCTTGAAATCGTGCCACCTTTCCAAATGACTGCATTGCATCTAGTCTAGATGTTTTCACATGTAGTAAGCTACCAATCATTGACCGGTATTTCCTCTGTTCTGTAGACTTTGAATCATCATCTTTTCTCAACTTGTAATTGGTTTGCATAGGAGTGGTAACTAGTTTTCAATGTTCTATTCCGAACCTCTTTAACATTTCTCTGATATACATAGTTTGAGAAATACAAATTCCTTGGTTTCTTTGACATATCTGAAGACCCAAAAAGATGGATAGTTCTCCAATTAATGACATTTCAAATTCATTTTGTATATCTATTGGGCTCGTGATTTGGTTAATTAATGATGTTGATTAAATCCTTTTTGACCTGTATTATATGTGTATTTAACAATTTTTGAAGAAGTTTTGAAGGATTTTATATCAAATTCGTCATAGTTATACCAGGTATGTGAAAATCGATGTTTTGTGAGGGTTTTAAGTTTAATTCAATTCGATTTAATGATTACAAGAAGCTAATGTGTGATCTGTGTGTCACAGGGAAAATTCGCAAGGCATTTTTCCATCCAGTAGCTCATCCGGTACTCCATCTGGCACTGCGTCCGATACTCCATCTGGCACTGCATCCAACACTAAAAACGTGGGCGAGTTGGCAGTTGTTATATCAGCGACATGTGATGGGTGAATCAATGACATGGGTTTTGTTCACCCTCGTGGCCTCCAACTATTGAGCTCTTGACATCTCAGATTAGGCAGTTATGCTAATCATTGAGTGGCTCATTCACTTTCTAGAAGCCAAAGCTGTTAGCAACTCATTTAATGAATTTGTTATTTTTAGAGGAGGTCGACCCTTTCAGTTGTCGACCTGTCAAGCTGTAATTCACCTACAAATACCACCAGTAGTGGAAAGACCAGAGAACATAATTGTTAAGAATAATTTTATTGTGTAATACAAACATTTTGTTCCAGAATTCCTTTTTATGATTAATAATAGAATTACATTGAGTTAAGCCTGCGTTTTCTTGTTGGAGAGTTTCCACGACTTGTTGGGGGGCCCACCAATGGTATGGGTGAATAATTAGATAGATAGATCGTGTATTTCAGTTGTGTAGTTATAATTCATTTCATTTCTTTGTTATATGTCTTTTGTAATTTTAAATGTTGTGTTTGTTGTTCATCATTTAATTGTCTAATTCATCTTTTGCAAATTGCTTATAGGACCTGGTTATTTGTTATGCTATGTTTCTTATTTCTTAACAAGTGTCCTGTAGGTTGCTAAATTAGATGATGTTCTAGAGTTTTAAATTGATTTCTACAAATTATAATAGAGTAGTATTTAGAACAGAGGATTAGTTTAGATAGAGTTTCTTTTGAAACTTCGATGGATAAATAGTTGCAAGTTTTATTAGTTGATTTGATTCTCAGTTTAATTATTCTTTCATAGATCTATTTTTTTCATCAATCCTATTTTAGTATGCTAGGGTAGAAATAGATTTTAGGATTATGTTTTCTAAAAGCATTCTAGTTTTGAAATATGAGTTTTAATGCTAGGATTAGTTCAATTATGGATTTGAATTGTAATTTTTAATTAGAAGAGTGAATTCAAATTAAGATTTTCAATTATGAGTTTATAGATTTTCTTGAATTAGTTTTGAGTTTGTAGATTTCGATACAGACTATTTTCAATGTTATTTTGAATTAGAATTTCTAATTAGTGTTAGTTATGGGTTTGAATTAATGTTTATGCTTTGTAGGATAAAAATAGTTGTGAGTTTCTTTAAGAATAGAGTTCACTTGTCGATATAGTTTTTATAGAGTAATTGCTTACTTTCTTGTTCATTCAGAGATAGATAGGTTAGTTTCTTACTTGCTTATTTACTTGTTGTTTGCTTATTTAAAAAGAAATTGAATAGATTAACTATCTTTAAGAATAGATTGTTATTTTCTTATTTAGAAATAGTCCATCAATTCCTTGTTTGAAGTTGCTTAGGGTAAACAGTTCATAATTCTAGAATTTAATAGAGCCCTTCATTATTTGAGTTTATCAACATTAGATTAGGCTAGGCTAGATTAGAGCTCTAGATCTTCATATACAGTGTTGGCACCTTGAAGCTTATGAGCCTCAGGTTGACAATTTAATGTCAAAATAGATAGCATATATTTTACTCAACATTTTTTGCGTCGTTTCCCAGGAGGTGCTAAAAGGGATAGAGCTTAGGTAGGTAGGTTGCATTTAACTACACA
The DNA here is from genome assembly GCA_009831015.1 of Picea engelmannii. Taxonomy (NCBI): domain Eukaryota; kingdom Viridiplantae; phylum Streptophyta; class Pinopsida; order Pinales; family Pinaceae; genus Picea; species Picea engelmannii. The sequence continues at coordinate 95,556 of ML798948.1, read as the reverse complement.
ACAAGGGGGAGGAGAAACTTTAAGATGAGAGGTAAGAACCTGCACATCCATTTTAATGGGTCGCTCCAAATCCTTGTTGTTCCCTATCTGCAAGAGTGTTTAATTTTTCTGCAAGTTTTCTTATTTTTCTTATTTTGTTTATTTTTCTCAGTTTGTTTACTTTCCTGAAATTTAATTTCCAGCAAACATGCTTTATTTCCTGCACAATGTTCTTACTTTCCCACAAGCGTGCTTTCTTTTCTGCACATTGTGTTTACTTTCCTGCAATTTAGTTTTCCTGTCAGTGTGCTTATTTCACTGCAAGAGTTTTTTTCTCTTTTATTTATGTTATGCAAGTTTTATTTCTTTCATGCAAGTGTGCTTCCCTTTCACAAAGTTTGTTTATTTTTCCTTTCAATATGTTTACTTTCATACACGTGAGTTTGATTTCATTCCTGCAATCATATTTTATTGTATGCTTTGGTTTCTTTCCTGTAAGTGTGATATATTTTATGCAAGCTTGGTGTGTTTGGTTTGCGCAAATATTCTTTAAATATGTCTTTCATTTTTTAGGTAGTTGTGTTTAAAAACTTTAAAAAATCTATAATAATAAAAACTTTTGGATGTTTTAAACCCTAGACACTAATCCTTAGGTGTTCTAAGAACCCCGAACACTAATCTTTGTGTGAACCAATTTTTATCAAATGGCAAGATGAACTCAGAAAAAACCATTAGCTTGAGGGAAATTTCTGAAATCCTAGCAGCAACCGATATTTCTCTTTTCAAGAACATATTTGGGCAGCAACCAAAAGTGTATCTACCTCTCTGGAAATTTTAGAAGAATCAAGGTCCTACGAGCTACAAAATGATTTTCCTTGCCAAACTACGAAGGAAGCTCAAACATTATGGACTATAGCCGGTGGAGAGAAATCACTAAGACCTGATATTGAGGAGTTCTCAACACCCACCTCAATAGATCCTTTATCTACTTCATAAATCAATCATCCAGAAGAAGAGGATCTGCATGGCATGATGAAAAAGAGCATAGAAATTATTGTTGATGAACATCAAGATTACATTGAAATTTGGTTTCAAGAGATCATCAGGCCACAATACTATTCTCTTCTTCAACACCTTCTGATGCCAAAAGAAGTAGGTTGGTTGGTTCTTCATATCCAGGCAATAACTGTGATAATTTTTTGATATGCGGATATGGTTATGTTTCTTATATTGCTTCACACATGGTTACATTGGAAGAATTCTTACACTTGAATACATATTTTCCTTTCTTTTTTAGGGTAGGATAATAAATAAAAGTTGCATGTTGTTAGTTTAGCTTAAAGTCTAATGAAGCCTCATTTTACATTTTCTTTTTAATAAAATAACTATGAGATACATGTTCCAGTGACTTGATCTCATTGATCTCATTAGTTTTTGATATTTTACAGTGTGTTTTTTAACAAACAATCCTAGAGATCTCTACAGGTATATATATCACCAAGAGTAGACAATTTCAAGGAGACAAAAAGGAAGTACTTTCCTTAAAAAATATTGCTATATTTGAACCTTGTTGTCTACTAAGCATTAATCGAATAATGAATTGTTGTAATTAGCTACATTTTTGCAAATATTTCCATCTTCGTTTTCTCAAGGAATCTTTAATGGCAGTTTCTCTTAACCTCCACCACTAAAGGATATAAGGAAGTGATACCTTCACTATCAAACTTAGAGGTTACTCGTACAATTTTCCCAAGAACCCTTAGTAGGTGATTAAAGTATCTTTATTAAAGAGTAGAAAGGAGGTATGATTAGCGTTTAGCCATGGAAATTCACAATAACTTAAAAAAAAAAGAAGTGAGTTGATCCTAAAGATACCTTTATGTTCGTTCCCAATGGTACCATCCACTACACACTAAAAATGCTTGATTATACCATATATTTAGATAGGCTATGTCTGCTTAAGTACCCTTACATCAGGACAATCTCTAAGGAATACATAAAAGAGAGTAATCCTCTAACATAAATACCATCCCATTCTTGAATAAAATTTTCAGAGCTACCTCCCCATCTTCTTGCCAAAAAGAAATATTTATATTAAAATCTTCAAATATGGTGGACCAGTCTTTGAGGGTGTAAGAGGATAACCTGCCGAGATACTGAACATGTCTATTGGAAGTGGGTATCATATTGTGGTATGACTAGGTAAACCCATCGGACTACTGAACAAGCTTGTTGGCAATGAGACATTCTACCTAGCGAGGATGATAATGTGACAAAAGAAAATAATAAATAAAATTCCTAAAATCTTAAACTTGTCCTGATGTACGACATTACTTGTAGACAAAGCTGAAAAGAAGTATGTATGGTTAAGATAAGGTCAATGAACTCCATAACTTTTCCATTCAAAACTAACTTTAAGACTATCTTAAGACTCTCTCTCCTACCTCTTCTTAACTATATATAGGATGTTCTATCCTATAGTTGGGGCCATATTCTAACTGTCTTGTGAAACTCATGTGTGAAATTTATCTCTACACTTAGAAAGTTGTAAATCTTAGGCTATTGGGAGAATTGACTGGTTCCCTATATTTTTTATTGTGAGGTTTCACAATACTTAGGAGTGGGGGAGGGGTTTCACGAGCTGACAAATGATAAATACTACCTATCTATAATCCATGAGAAGAAGTAGAATCTTTGTAAAATTTTTGTTATATTTCTTTCATGATATGGGTTATTATATCAACAATTATTTTTTTATTGAAATGATAAATTAAATACAACTAACATCATTGTGTGTTATAATCCTATTGTGCATTTTATTTAATTATTTTTATGTTTATATAATGGAAGACTTCTTAACTAATTCTTTGTGATATCACTACATATTTGTGTTACACACCTATGAAAAAAGGAACAAGGCTAAGTATCTTTGTATTAAGCTTAGTGTGGTTTTGATTTGGATTTTTCTGGATGAGAGTCTAGGTCTAGGGATCTAGGCCAGGGTTTCCAAAATATGAGTTGCAAAGATAGAATGGGGCAAGGTATGTATACTCAGTAGCATTTAGGATTTGTCATTATGTATAGGGTAGATGCGGCAAGTTTCAACATGGGAATGAGATCATGAATCCATTCATCAAAAGAAGGTGTAACATAACATGAAAATTTCATACAAAACAAATAAAATAACTTTGAATTTTTCTAATCTTATGAAACAATCATAGGAAAGCATGGAAGTGGCAACAAATTGTAGCAGAAGAGAAACAAGTTTTGGAGGCCTTCCTTGATGAGTTTTTTTAATGAAACAATTATGAATGGAAATCTGAATATGTACTCTACACCTTGGAGTCACTAATCCAAGCAAAAACCTACATCTAACCCCTTCAAAATTGACTTGAAAACAAACTGTCCAAAAGCGCAACAACTGTGACAGAAGCACAACGAAAACATAGGGGTCAAACATGGAGCTATAACTTTTAAACATAAAAAATTTTACAGAATGGGGAGAGGTTTTTGTAGATAATCTTATTTTGAATACCAACCTCTCTCAGTTTTGTGAAATCCATTCTCATGTTCTTGGAATACATGCCACAAAAGAATGACTAAAACAGGAAATTAAATTGGAGAATTTGATTTTCTGAAATAGGCCTCCGATAAAGTTGAATATATCCCACTATATGATACCCGTGTAAATAATGAAGGAGGTTATTATTATTTGGTATGTCCTTAGAAACAACCTCTATTTTTCCAAAATTCATCCTTATTTGGTCAAAAACCTATTTTGAAAATAATGACTAAAACAAGAAATTAAATTGGAGAATTTGATTTTCTGAAATAGGTCTCCAAGAAAGTTGAATATTTCCCACTATATGCTACCTGTGTAAATAACAAAGGAGGTTATTGTTATTCAGTATGTCCTTAGAAAAAACCTCATTTTGTTCCAAAATTCATCTTTATTTGGTCAAAAACCGGTTTTTAAAACAATGACTAAAACATGAAATTAAATCGGAGAATTTGATTTTCTGAAATATGTCTCCAAGAAAGTTGAATATCTCCCACTATATGATACCTGTGTAAATACTGAATTAATTTATTATTATTTGGTATTTCCTTAGAAAAAACCTCTTTTTGTTTTCTGAAATTCATCTTTATTTTGTCAAAAACCTCTTTTGCAAATTATGACAAAAAAAAGCAATTAAATTTGAGAATTTGGTTTTCTGAAATAGGTCTTCAAGAATGTTGAATATATCCCAATATATGATACCTATGTAAACCCTGAGGGAGGATATTTTTATTTGGTATGTCCTTAGAAAAAATGTCTTTTGGTTTTCCAAAATGCATCTTTATTTGGTCAAAAACATCTTTTTAAAATGATGATGAAAAACAGAGTCAAAAGTGCAGCATGGTCTTGTAGAACACTTTTTGTGACTTTTCCTGATCCATTTTTTGATGTAGTAGTGCCTAGCCACGTGTCTCTGAATATTTATGTCCCTGTTGGCCTTTTTCAAGAGCATCTCCAGGTGTTCATTAACTCTACCAATACAATACTCTCTGTCCTTTTCAAATTTTGCTGCAATGGTGCCTTCAATGTCTTGTTGACATAGCAAAGGTAGATACTATATTTTTAAATCTTTTCATTTTTTACTGTTAGCTCATTTCCATTTTAACAAGCCATTGAATTTTCCTTTTTACTTCTTGAAAAGTCTTGAGAATATGTCTTCCCAAGTACGAAATAATGTGGCCAATCCTCGTAACAACCTATTCCACCACGACCTCATCAAATTGCTTGTTATAGCCGAGTTGGAAAAATAGGGTAAGACATGGGATGAGTTCATTTATCAATTTTCAAACCCCCATATCACAATCAAGACAAGAAACAAGACACTTTATCTAGGGACTGTTTCTCCATCCAAACCCCATTCTCCAAAGACTCCAAACCCTCCTACTCAAGTTGTCCCTCTACCGAAACAAAAAACCAAGAAACGTGTTGATACCCATGCAGCCTCATTGGGCAAGAAGACTAAAAATCCTATTGATAAATCTCCAATGCCCTCAACATCTATTGATCTTGAAACCAAGAAGTTATAAGAGGAAATTCAACAAGATTTCCCTGTAGTCCCCACAAATAAGAGAGGAGACAATCGATTCAAAGGAGGATCTTTTCGAAAAAGTACCAAGAATGAAAGTGGGAAGTCTAATGTAAAACATCCAGGCACTATAGATCCTATCCGAGTATCTTTCAATCTTGAAAGACCCCATAAAAGACTTAAGGAAGTGTCTGTAGAAGAATTGGATCCTGATAGAGAAGAAAAATTTGAACCCATTCCCCCTCATAAACCCTCTGTTACTCCTACCCCACAGAAGCCTACACCAGATCCCAAAACTGATAGACTCTCTACATTCTTCAAGGGATCCAAGCCCTCCTCTGATATATCCAATCATACTCAAGCCATTGAAAAATTACAATAGGAAAATGTTTAGTTGTTGCAATAGTTGGAAGAGAGGAAGACCATGGATAGGCATCTCCACCATGATAATGAAGTATTACAAGAAAAGGTGAATTCCCTCCAACGGTTGGTTGATAAAATGGCCAATGAAAATCGTAGCCTCCGTGCACAATTGAAACACTGCAAGAAGAACAAGACAAACTCTTCAGGGAAAGAAACTTCTAAAGCTAATCCATCCCCTACTCAACAAGTCTAGTCATATTGGCCAATTCATTTTTGTTTGCAGTGGGACCTGCAAAATCTTAGGTGTGAGGGTAATGTTGGGCTTTTGATTTGGTTAATTAATGATGTTGGTTAAATCCTTTTTGACTGGTATTATATGTGTATTTAACGATTTTTGAAGAAGTTTTGAAGGATTTTATATCAAATTCTCCATAGCTATACCAGGTATGTGCAAATCGATGTTTTGTGAAGGTTTTAAGTTTAATTCAGTTCAATTTAATGATTAAAAGAAGATAATACATGATCTATGTGTCACAGGGAAAATTCAAAATGTGTTTTTCCATCCAGTAGCTCATCCGGTACTCCATCCGACACTGCATCCAGCACTAAAAGCGTGGGTGAGTTGGCGGTTTTTATATCAACATCCTGTGTTGGGCGAATAGGAGACATGGGTTTTGTTCACCCTCGTGGCCTCCAACTACTGATCTCTTGACATCTCAAATTAGGCAGTTATGTTAATCACTGAGTGGCTCATTCAGTTTCTAGAAGCTAAAGTTGTTAGCATCTCATTTAATGAATTTATTATTTTTAGAGGAGGTCGACCCTTTCAGTGTTCGACCTCTTGAGCTATAATTCTCCTATAAATACCACCAGTAGTGGGAAGACCAGAGAACATAATTGTTAAGAAGAATTTTATTGTGTAATACATACATTTTGTTCTAGAATTCATTTTTATGATTAATGACAGAATTACATTGAGTTAAGCCTGCATTTTCTTGTTGGAGAGTAGCCGCGACCTGCTAGGGGGCCCACCGGTGGTCTGGGTGAATAATTAGATAGATAGATCATGTATTTTAGTTATGTAGTTATAATTCATTTCATTTATCTATTATATGTCTTTTGTAATTTTAAATGTTTTGTTTGTTGTTCATCATTTAATTGTCTAATTCATCTTTTGTGGATTGCTTATAGGAGATGGTTATTTGTTATGTTATATTTATTGTTTCTTAACAATTGACCTGCATGTTACTAACTTAGATGATGTTATAGAGTTTTAAATTGATTTATACAAATTAGAACAGAGTAGTATTTAGAACAAAGGATTAGTTTAGATAGAGTTTCTTTTGCAACTTCGATGGATAAATAATTGCAAGTTTTATTAGTTGATTTAATTCTTAGTTTAATTATGATTTCATAGATCTATTTTTCTTATCAATCTTGTTTTAGTATGCTAGGGTAGAAATAGATTTTGGATTATGTTTTCTAAAAGCATTCTAGTTTTGAAATCTGTTTTTTAATGATAGGATTAGTTCATTTATGGATTTGAATTGTAATTTTTAATTAGAAGAGTGAATTCAAATTAAGGATTTTATGAGTTTATAACTTTGCTTGAATTATTTTTGAGTTTGTAGATTCCGATACAGACTATTTTCAATTTTATTTTGAATTAGAATTTCTAATTAGTGTTAGTTATGGGTTTGAATTAATGTTTATGCTTTGTAGGATAGAAATAGTTGTGTGTTTCTTTAAGAATAGAGTTCACTTGTCGAGATAGTTTTGATAGAGTAATTGCTTACTTTCTTGTTCATTCAGATATAGATAGATTCGTTGCTTACTTTCTTATTTACTTGTTGTTTGCTTATTTAAAAATAAATTGAATAGATTAACTAGCTTTAAGAATAGATTGTTATTTGATTATTTAGAAATAGTCCATCAATTCCTTGTTTGAAGTTGCTTAGAGTAAATAGTTCATAATTCTAGAATTTCTTAGAGCCCTTCATTATTTTAGTTTTTCGGCATTAGATTAGGCTAGGATATATTAGATCTCTAGACCCGCATATACAGTGCTGACACCTCGAAGCTTACGAGCCCCAGGTTGACAATTTAATGTCGAAATAGATAGCATATATTTTACTCGACAATATCCTTTGCAAATTTTTGGCTTAACCTGTTATTAGTAATTCCAAAAAAAATATCATCAACATAAATCTCAATTAATAAAATACTACCTTGAGTTACCTTGATGTAGAGGTTGTTTTTTGTGCTTCCTTTCCATAGTTCGTAGGGAGTATTGTCATTGTTGTTTCTAAGAATTACTCTGTTTTGAATGTGAGTTGTTGAATGTGAGTTGTTGTATGTTGATGTGTCCAAAAAAATCTGTCAAATTGGAATCCATTAGCATTGTTCGAGTCGTTTCTTGTGTAATTCTCATCCATTATGATAATGTTCCTTTGTCTCTGAACCACTCTTTGAAGCAATCTATGAATCCATGCTCTCGTCCATACTATCCAAGACTCTACTTGTGCAACTGTCCATAATGTTGGCCCATTTATCACTATACTATCATGAAGTCTTGATTAATCCACCAAATTGTACTTTTGCTAACTGAATTCTTTGGATCTGTCTTCTCAAACACTGTAAGTTGCTTGAAGGATGGTTCTTTGGTCTTTCACATATATCGCATAGACTCCCCCTATCTAATATTCATATTTCCTGGGAGTCTCTAAGCTGGATGGCTCAGAACAATTCCTTCTCTGATGTGTATTCATCACCATGTTCATTGGTAGATTCATCGTCTCTCTGAGCTCTGACTTCTTTCTTTTTGTTTGTGGATTCATCTTTCACTACAATTCCTGAAAGTACAATCTCTTGAACATGTTCCTTATTTACCTGTCTTTCTTTTCTTTCAATTATTTTCCAAACCTTTATGTATCTGACATCTTTCTTTTTCTCTGTAGAATTTTCTTCATCTCATTTTATTGCCAATCTTGTGATCTCTGGTACATGTTCTTTATTCACCTATTCTTCATGTTTTCTTGTCCATACTTTCTTATATCTAATATCATTGTTCTCTTTCATGGAAGTTTCGATAATGCTTCTACAATCCCTAGCTATGTGTCCATAGTTATGAAATTTGTAACATTCAATGTTACGTGGGGCCACATATGCACTTATTGCTTGAAAATTTCTCTTATAATCCGTGCAATCTGCAACCTTATGTCCAAAATTAGTACAATAAAAACAATGAAAATAAAAGAAATTTGCATACCTGGGAGTGAATTATCTTCTTTGTGGTGTAGTCCTTCTAAATTTATGCCTTGACTAAACATGATCATGATTGAATCTTCTTTGTGGCTTGAACATGAATGGTCTTCTTGAAGATGTATCTTCAATAATTTTCTTAGATTTTGGTTGACCATGATTCCTTCCTTTGAGTACTTCTGCATAACTTTTTCTATTTTCTTCATTCTTCTTTTCTAGAAACCTTGAGTGTTTCTCTTCATTCTCTATAAATAATGTGGATGTTTCTGTCTCTTTAAGTTCTTGTTGAGCTTGACGATTTTACTTCTCAATGTGACAACTTCTTCTTCAAGCTTCTCAACCTCTTCTTCTTTCTTCATTATCTGAGACTTCATGACTTCTTCTGTTCTTTTCCCTTCTTCAAGCTTAATTTTTAATGTGATTATTTATTATTCAAGTCCCTTCTCTTCTTGACCAAACTCTATCTCAAGTTGGTTTAGATCATTATTTCTTTCCTTAAGATAATTTGTCAATATCTTCTCTCTCATTTGTGCTTCTTCCTTCTATGCTTCTATGTTGGCTTCCAAATACTTCTTTTGATATTCAAGATTTTCTTCGATCTTTCTTGCTTCTTCTAGCTGAGTTCTTAAGTTCTTGATGACTTGTCGGGATTCTTCAAAAATGTGAACACTTTCCTTTTGTTTCATCAATTCTTTCTTTAGTGACTTGTTTTCTTCTCTTAGTTCATCTAAAGAACTAATCAATTCTCTGGTGATTATGCACTCTTCATCTTCTGAATCTGTTTGAGATGGTGAATATAATTCTTCTTGATTTGTATCTGCATCTTCTTTGGCATTTTTTGAATCTGCGATGGGTGAAGAATATATGTCATGTAACTTATCCCAAATTTATTTGGATGATGAACATTTACCAACATTTTCTCTTACCAGATTAGGTAATCCTTCCCAGATGAAATCCATTGCTGTTTTTTTATTCTTCTTCAATTCCTTCTTGGATGCAGTCTTTTCCCTTTTTGAACTATCATATCATGTAATGACTAATAGCCAAATATAATACCCATGTTTCAGTAAAAATAATTTCATCCTTCCACTCAATAGCTCATAATTTAAACCATTTTGACTATTAAACAATGGTACTTCATTCTAAGAATAATCCATGATCTCCTTACAATGGTTAAATTGTTTCATGAAGGAACCTACTTTGATACCAATTGTTGGATTACTGAGAGGGGGCTTGAATCAATAATAGAGAAATTCAATCCTTTTTAACCACAATATGCAAGTGTTATATCAATGTAGCATTATCATCCAATAGTTGCACAGTAAATAAATAATGAACAAATGAGCAATCATACACATACACAGTACACTAGTGTTTTTACGTGGAAACCCAAAGTGGGAGAAAACCACATAATTCTTTTTCTTATATGTCTTTAAGAATTACATTCATTGGAAGCACCAAATTCCTTTGTCTTCCAACTATAATTGGAAGGAGGATCCAACCCCCTAATTTCTCAGGCTACAACCTGAGGGAATATCCAACTCCCCAATTCTCTGGATACAACCAGAAGGAGGCTATGCCCCCTATGTTCTCCAGCTACAACTGAAAGGTGGCTACAACCACCTTTCCTTTCCCCGTCCAACTGCCCTGACGTAGAAGTAGAATGATGGAGCCATTGTCACACTATCACTATGAGATATATTTATGTAAACCTGTACCAATCAACCTGCACCAGACAACATGTACCAATAACCTGAACCATGCATCAACCATGCATTAACCTGTACCATAAACAAGTGCATCAACCACGCACTAACTTGTACCAAACAACCTGTAATCATCATGTACCATAAACAATTGCATTCAACCATGTACCAATTATGCACCAATCATGTATCAACTACTCATCAACTATGACTCATCAATATGTACCAACATCATCAACTATACACCTCATGTATGTGTCAACTCATCAACTACTTGTCTCAACCATGTACCCAACATGTACCTCAACCAAAATCCCTCAT
>ML798948.1:69408-83979 GCA_009831015.1 Picea engelmannii | reverse complement strand
ACCTTCTAAAATCTCTTAAACCACTTTGACTACTTTGACCTTTTGGGGCTTCTAGATGACTCATGAGGGTTCTCCAACTTCACATGGCCATAACTCTCTAACCGTGAGGAGTTATGTGACGTTCCACATACCACTGAAAATGGAATGACATGTTATATCCATATAGAATAGTCTTTCCTATAAATATATCAAAACTCATACCATTATCCATCAAACAAACTTGGGTCCATTACCCAAACCTAGGTTCTTCAACTTCTCATGGCCATAACTCTCTAACCATGAGGATTTATGTGACGTTCCACATACCAACATAAATGTAATTACATGTACTATCCATATGTAATAGTATTACCTTAAAATATATTAAAACTCATACCATTATACCTGAAACAACCTTGGGTCCATTACCCAAACCTTTGTGCTACCGAAATTCGCTACCAGACTTTCTCCAAGGGTTGACATCAATCACTAAGGGTTAAAATCAATCTAAAATATCACTCTCCAATGGTTGAAATTAATGACAACCAACAATCCATACCAATTGTCTGACACATTGAGGTATACAACTATGTAACCTCTTGTTTGTAATTAATTTCAGCTACATCTCTATTACTTTGCATTAAGATTTGAATTTGAAAACAATGGTACAAACATCCCTGTCTTCTACCAACCATAGGAGATAGAGTCCTCTTTGTGTTCCTTTTTATTTTGTTATCCATGATTTTGAGCTAGAAAATCTATTGTATGAAATGTAATTAGAACCCTTGTGGCATCGTGTAGGATTCTTGTAGGATGTCATCTCTTCTCACATGCCCTTGTGGGAAGAGATGGCATCCTATAGGCCTGTAGTCTATGGGATTTAATAAAAACATGCAAAACCTTGTCTTCTTTAAAAAAATTCAGAGGGACCTCAAAATATTCATTGGCCTTTTATACTCCTTGTATGCTATCAATTGGGATCAATATATTGGGTAAAGAATCTATTGTCTCAAAAATCCTTGTTTGGAATGCACCAATAGATGCATCTATAACCAAAAAAACAACATCTACTTGTGATGCACAAAAAATCATATTTGGAACAAAATCGTTATGCCTAGGAGAATCTAGAATTACAACCTTAAATTTCCATAGTTCAAAATGTGTTACAACCACTCCCATGCATACGCAAATGATCCTTTTTCTCTTTTTTTAAGCTTCCTTGTAGCAATATTCCCATCATAGTTGATTTTCCAACATAATTTCCAAGTGTAGAAATCTCTTGCAGGGTTCTTTATTTTCCAGAAGCATCCACATTCATGCTTGTATTCCTCCAGAGGAAATACCTTCCTCAAGTTTGAAGGATTTCTCTATTCATGGTCACCTATAGTTCCTTGTGAAGTTCTGCACAAGCCATGCCTTCATAACCATCAATTTTGTTTCTCTACAAATCATCCCTGTAGAATTTTAGTCTTTTTAGGTTCCCGTGAATACATTTATGCAAAATGAGACTTTTCCAATACTGATGTTTGATATGATTTACATGTATATTTTTCAACAAATGTCTGAAAATTTGCTAAGGAAGCATTATAAAACACCCCACATATTCCACATATAGATAAAGACTCTGGGTTATTCTATTTCCAAACTATACAATGCCAGTACTCAGGTGGTACATTGGATTGGTCCAACTTAATCACATTCCCTCCTCCATACAATATATTGTTACCATGTTAAAATACTCATAGAACAATTGCCCATCATATCAATAATGTACAAGGGACAAGATCATTGAAGTAAGGAAAGTATGTTGATTCATGATGAAAAGGCATGCTAGTATGAGAGGTAAAGTAGAACATAGTTAGACTTCTCCATTAGCACCAATGAGAATGTCATCATTACCCATTTAAGCACCAAGTGAAACAATAGAGAAATCAACACCAACCAAGGCATTCAACCGCCTAGTCCATTGAATCAACATCTAACATCCCATGCACCATAAAAGCATAACCATGAATGTGTGATGAAAATCACACTTTTTAACCCTCATATAGTATGAGGGATAACAGATACAAAAAAAATTATATATTAATTGGGGTTGGTAAATTATAATTTGGAAATACCAAGGAGGCCAATTTTAGCATCACCTATATTGATATGTGAATCCAGTTTGGGGATGCATCTCCCATACTTGGTATGTGTCTGGGGAAACTGGGAGTGGGAATGTTTTCCCCTAAGAACCTAGGGGTGCACCCAATGTTCTCTAGATCAAGTCAAGGGAAATCTCCTTGAAACAAGGGATACCCCCCAAAAAATAAAAAATAGTTAAAACATAACAAATATTAAGTGGGAAACTCATATACACAGTCTGGTATTTTATGGAAGGGATTTACTATATGGGTTGGAACTAACAATGTGGTGATTTTGTAGGCAAGGAATACCTTAACAATTTATATAATTTTATCTTAGAACTACCCTCGAGATGAAGCACATTGGATTTTGTCTTTCAATTCCATTTGACCAAAGTTGATAATGGAACTATACATACATGTTTGGAAGTGATGTTACTGAAATGGTATACAAGCTATCTTATTTTCATTCATTTTAATATGGGACACCCATTTAAGTAACTTTTACATATAACTCTTATCCATTTAGTGAGATTTCCATAGGTTATAGTTTTTTGTGTGGTGCCTTTTAAAGGTTTTTATACCTATATTCTAAAGATTGTTGTTTTTGTATGTGTGTAATTGGAACATATGCAAACATATTAGATAATGATAAATGATTTTTGTAGCCAAATATGAGAAGTGGTATAGCCTTCATTTTGTTTTATTCTCCTTTACTAAACCAATTTCATCTTGAATTTTTCTAATCCATATTTATTACAAAGTTTTAAAAAGGAACCCATTGACTATAATCTTTTAATTTGTTTAGAAGACATTGATTGTAATCCCTAGTCCCATTGACCTATCACTTAGTCACTTGTGGAAATTAATAAAATTATTTTATATTATCTTATTATTGACTCATTTTTGGTCTCGTGAGGACACTATTAAAATTTCTTTTTCTTGTAGTATTTACCTACAATAATATGCATGTGCATGTCAAGGTTTCACTTCCTCCTTGAAATATATAGGAATGGATATTATAATACAATAATAGTGATAAAAGTATGAAAAATCCAAGTTTATTATGTCCTTTTTACCATTATGAAAAAGAAGATGAACATGCTTGTTGTCAAACTTGGGAAGGAATAGTCTTTAAAAGAAGAAGAAAAACTTCACATTTATTAATGAACAAAGAAGTAGGGTTCCACCTCATCTCTCTAAATTGGTATTTTACCACAATGGAAAACATGTTATGAGCTACTTATGAGATAGGGTCATTCCATGAATATCGAGGTCACTGATAAGAAGTGATGGCACAAAAAAAATGTTCTTGAAGGGTTAATAGGATTACATGGTAACTGTGGTATAGGGAGTTGTATGTATGATTTTAATTGAGAAAGAGTTTCATGCTTTGTAATAATTGAATGAGGTAGTAATGCCTTTTTTTTTTTTTTGGTAAGATTCATCTGATATCCCACTACTAAAAATAAAGGATACATCAAGAAGTATTCATCACTGGGCCAAGCTATAATTATCCAGATTACCCCTCCCTACATACATAGGCATGTAGTGAGCTACTTGCAATTTTTCTTAAGGAATCCCATGAGCATGTCTTGTAGCAACTTATTTGTAAGAATCACTATAAACACTTTATGGGTTCTTTGGGAAATGGGTCTTTTTTAATTGGATTACCCCTAAGTGAAATTCTACAACACATAATAGTGAGGAAATAATTGTGCATAAATGCAAAGAGAATAGGGAATTTAGTGCCATAAACTTAAAGGGGCCTTAGAACCATCCACCATGGAGACATTGGAGATGTAAAGAGTAGCACAATTTGTTGCATAGAGTTTTCTTGTAATTTGCATAACATTTTCTGTAAAGGATAACCTTGGTTGTTTTGTCTCTCGTGTTGTAATCATTCATTGAGAAAAATAAAGTAACTGACATCCTAGTTAAATTCATGTGTTAATTATATATCATTTTTTTTAACTTTGTTATCAACGATTGTGTATGGAGAGGTCAATTTTTAGAACACCAACCCAAAACATTCCACATGCCCACAACATTCCAGAGACTAATGAATAAAATTCTTAAAATGTGTACTTGGGCACCTTATTGGTTGTGCATCTCAGATTCTCAATGGAATTCTCATTTCCATGTCAATGTTGTATGCTTGGAATAGTTGGATTTGAAGTACCTTGGAAAATTATGGATCCCTCGAGGGACTGTGTAGTAGTGAAGGGGATTCCTAAACCTAGAGGGTGAGAATGGAAAGGGGGAGGTAACTCAATACTGCATATGACATGGTTTTTGGAATCATAACGGTGTGTCAAGAAGAGAAAAATGAGCCATTGTTTTGTTGTGGCTACTCGTAAAGTGGAGCAACAACCATATGAATAAGTGATTGTAATCATTGAGTTAATTATGTTGAAAAGATGGGTTGATTGTTGTTCAATGTGTTTTAAGTTTTCCCTTGTTCCTTATTGCTTATAGTGCTTGAATAATGTCTTTGCATTTTTGTTTTGAGGGATTGAGTGCTTTAGTGTGTTTGTTCAGTCGTTTCTATGTATGGTTAAGTTATTGTGTTATGTTTGATTGTGATGGGCAGTTGTGTGAGATTGTATGTCATGATTGTGTATTTAATTTCAACCAAAGATGTGTTTATATGTTGTGCATGAGGCACAATTGAAACTATTTGAAAGTTGGATATCATTATCACAATTGGAGTTCCTTGAGACACAACTCAAAAACTTCATGTCCGACCTAGTACTGGAACCCTAGAAGGGAAGTAGTATATCCTAAAGGACTGAAATGTAGATAAAGGTTACACTTCCTTAGGTTGTTAAGGTTGAGGGGAACAAGACTTTGTTGGTTTGGATTGTTGTGGGAATTAGAAAAGTATACAAGGTATTTCAACTAGAGTTCCTCGAGCCACAACTTTGAGACTTCATGTTTGACCTTGTACTGGAACCCTGGAAGGGAAGTGGTACATATTGAAGGATTGCAGTGCAGAGAAGGAGTACACTTCCTTGGGTTGTGCAAGTTGATAGAAATGAGAGTCATTGGTTGGAATTATTGTGGGAATCGATAGATCATGAAGAATATTGCAGCCAGAGCCAGATGAAGGTGGTGCAGGTCATGAAAAATGAAAGACTATTGGTTGGAATTTCTACCAGAATGATGAATTGAGAAATTATCTTATGCAGGTTGGGCCAGTGTGTCTATGTATATATGATTTTGGATCAAAGAACCAACGTAATTTTGTTAAGATGGAATGCTTGTGTGATTTTTGGGTCGGGGAGCCTATATTATTGATTAATGTCTGAGAGCCAAAAGTGTAAATTGAATGAACAAATGTAGGGTGTTGTGCACTGAGGACAGTGAAAAAATAAGGGGGAGGGGATGTAACATCCCTAGTTTTAATCCTTGTGAATTATAATGTAATCGTGTAAATGTGAATTAGGTTGGTGAGTTGATATGTTGGGGCAAAGCTCTTGTATTGGTTTAATGTGGCCAAAGGACGAATGATATATTATGTGCATTGCAATAACTACTAAAAATAGTAATCTCTGGCTGGGATATGAAATGGATGAGTAATGATGGGGGGATATGATTCCAAAATAGAGAGGGGGGGGGAGATGGAATTACTCATGGGTATCAATCCAACCTACATTCCTGAATTATTATTATTAGTGTGTAAATCTTTTATTTGTTGTTGAGTGTTCCTAAATCCAACCACCAAACTCATGTAAGAGAGTGGGTGTGAGTGGTCACATCCCATAGTTATTGGATAACATGGGTGATCCAGGTGGATATTGGTGGCCACCCACATATTCCAACTTGCTCCTCTTTTCAGATTTTAGTGCAACACATTCTTATGTACTCTTTTGTAATTGTAGATTCTACACTTTTGGAGCTGTCTAAATCCCTCCACATCTTCTAGGTGGATACTGGTGGCCTCCCACCTAATCCATCTGTATTATTTTATATGTTTTCATGTCATCACATCTTGTTGTACTTCCAGGGCCATTTTGGGGCCCTAAACAATTTTTTTCTTGGATCACCACAATAAAAATGTAAATGGAGTTAAATTTTAATGGTGTAATGAATATTTATCGAAGAGACCTTTCCAATGGGCTATCATGCGCCTAAAACGAAGATCGTATGAAAAAGTTACGACCCTGGGAAGTTAATGTACTAACTTACCCAAACGGGGCCCACATGAATTTTGGCGTTTCATCTCTTAGGGTAAGGTTTTTGGATGTCTATGGTTTTGGAATTCATGTTTATCAAAAAAAGGCCTTCAGAGCCTCATTTTAATCATCTTCTTGCGAATGATCATATTCGTCGCATCTCTTCTCAAAGATAAATCTGCCACCATTCTAGCGAGTCTTGCACTTTGTATTTTTATAGTCTCTTTATAATTCTTTCATTAATAGAAATCAAGTATTTTTGTATTTCTCTGTTTCTGGCAATTTTCATGAGTATTTCATTGTAATTTATCTTTTTTCATTTTGTTCCAAAAATAATTTGGATTAGTGGGAAGGAGTACAATAATATTAGGGAAGAGTATAAGTCAATTCAAGAAGGCAGGAAAAGAGAGGAAATTTGTATGGCCAAGGGAGAAGTTTTTGGGAAGTCACATTTTTTTGGCATGGAGGGTAGGTTTTACTTGAAGATTTTGGACAACGAGAGAGGAGATGAGTGTTGGGAAGAGAACCAACTATGTCGGGTTGTGTTTTATGTTGAGAAAGAGGCCCATGTGCCTGTAAATTGGATTGTAATCATGTGAAGTGTTTTCGTGTTGAGAAATAGACTTAGGAGATTTGTGAGGGATGTTGTGAGCATTCCTGGAGTAGTTGGGGGGTTTTCTAGTCAACCAGATGCACTAGAGATTTGGAGGGAAGTGGGAAGGCCTAAGGTACTCTGTACAATGAAGGGGGAACCCATTCCTTAGGTTTTGCAGGTTGTGGGAAACAAATCAAAACCTGGGTTTTGTGGCTGTTGTGTATGGAAAGAAGATAGCCAGAGGACCATATCTCATTGTGGAATCATAGCCTCAAATCAGGGTTGGATTGTTGTTGAAATAAAACAAACAACATGCTTATGGATGGGAGGTTCATCCTTCGTTTGCAGGAAGTTGGTTAATCATTAAAAAATAAGTGTTTATGTTTTGTTCTTATGTTAATTCCACTATGTAAATGAATACATGAATATTGTGTGTTTGTTGTTTGCTTGAACAATTGCATTCATGTTTAAAAATATGTTGTTAGATGCATATAAGACTCTAGTATTAGTCAAATGGTTAAATTGTGTGTGGTATGTAGCTCATAAGCTACAAGAAATTAATAAGCATAAATCTTAATTTAAATGTGTATTTTGCATGTAATGTTGCTCAACTGGTGGTTGGGTATGTTACACTAAAGGAAGAAGACCTAGATTGCAATATACCAAATATAAAAAGTATGCAGAATAGAAATGAAATGATAGAAATGGTAGAATAACAATAATATAACCAGCATAATCTCCACAATAACACATAAATGATATAAGAACAACAACAAAAATAACACTTTGATTCAGAAAACAATGTTCACGGGCCTCTTCAAGGGGGAAAACTCCAGTCGAGCAATGCTCTGTTACAATAATCTTCAAGATAGGGTTTTCATACCCTCGACCCTTATTTATACTAAATATGTCTATTAAGAGAAGCATCTAGAGGAAGATCCTTCTAGAAGCAGAAGCTTCTATTAGGTCTTCTTACATCCTCTTTATTCTATTTTATTGAAAGGCCTTATTAATATTGACCTTTATTACATCCGAATATATTGATCTACCTATGTGCGATTTAGGACCCTAGCATGTCTGCCCCTTTAAAAATAGCCTTGTCCTCAAGGCTTGAGATGTGGAAACTGCTGCAAAATGGTAGTTGGTTCCCAAGTGGCATTTGCTAGAGTCGTATCTTTCCACTTGACTAACACTTCCTTGATGGTTCTCTGACATAGGCGACGCTCATGTTGGTCCAAGACTTCTTCTGGTTGTAGCCAAATGGATCCTTCTTTAGCTAACTCTGGAAGGTTGCTTTGAATTTTGCACCTAGTTCCAATCGCCTTCTTTAAGCATGAAACATGAAAAATAGGATGTAGCTTCGACTGACTGGTCAGAGCTAACTGATAGGAAAATTTCCCCACACACTTGAGAACTGTATAAGGACCATAAAATTCGGGTGCTAGCTTATAACAATGCTCAGCCTTGAGGGAAGTTTGTTTGTATGGTTGCAGTCGCAGAAACACCTGATCCCCTTCTGCAAATTGACATTCAGAGTGACCTTGATCTACTTGTTGCTTCATGCGATTATGTGCCATGAACAAGTTATCTTTAAGGGTATGAAGAATATCCTCTCGAGCTGTAAGTGTTTGGTCAACTGCCTGGACCTTCGAGGTACCAAGTAAATATGAGAGAACTGAAGGTGGCTTATGTCCTTATACCACTTCAAAAGGAGTCATGCATGTAGTTGTATGGTAGGAAGTGTTGTATCACCATTCACCTTAAGGTAACCATTGAGCCCACTGATGTTGCTTCTCAGAGGAAAAACACCTTAGATATGTTTCCAAACACTTGTTGACAGCTTCTGTTTGACGATTAGTGTGGGGATGATAAGTTGTGTTGAGATGAAATTGGGTGCCCTGTAGCTTAAACAATTCTTGCCAAAAATTGCTTGTGAAAGTTAGGTCACGATAAAAAACAATAGAGTGTGGCATGCCATGCATATTGAAGACCTAGTCCATGAAAATTTGAGCCACCATGGATGCATTAAATGGGTGTTGAAGAGTGCAGAAATGAGAATACTTGGAAAGGAGATCCACAACTACCATTATGATTGATTTATTCCCTGATTTGGGTAAGCCGGTAATAAAGTCCATAGAGATATCCTTCCAAATAGCAGGTGGAATCGGAACCAATTGTAGTGTGACTAGAGATTTGACTGTTTCTCCCTTGTTGCGTTGACACACCTCACATTCAGTGAAAAAATTACGGATGTCCTATTTCATACCATCCTAGAAAAATGAATGTTTGACCCTGTCATAGGTTTTGGTGAACCCTTAGTGCCCCACTGGGGGTGTAGCATGAAGCTTAGAAAGTATCGTGGATTTAAGCTTTAATTGTTTACTTAAATACAAACGACCTTTGTATCAAATCTCATCCTGGAGCCAAGAGTACCCTGGGGGAGCTAGAGCATTGGTCTGCAATTGTTGGATCAGATGTGAACTTTTGGGATCTTGTAGCCATTCTTGGCGCACATCTTGGAGCCAATCGGGTACAATGAAGGAAAGAGAAAAAAGGGATCCTTCTTCTTCATATTAGCAGGACAGTGCATCTGCCACTACATTGTCTTTTCCCTTCTTATAAATGATATCATAATCATATCCAAAGAGCTTAGTCACCCATTTTTGTTACTCTGGGGAGGACATGTGTTGTTCTAGAAATTACTTGAGGCTTTGATGGTCGGTCTTAATTTGAAAGTGTTTCCCCAAGAGATAAGGACGCCACAGATCAATGACATGCAGAATAGCCAACATTTCCTTTTCATAAATGGGTTTTCCCAGACTTCTTTCAGATAGTTGCTTGCTGGTGAAGGCAAAAGGTTGACCCTCTTGCATAAGGACAATGTCGATTCCTTTCCCTGATGCATCACATTCCAACACAAAGGTCTTTGTGAAATCAGGAAGGGCCAGAACCAGAGTGGTGCACATGGTCGTCTTCAAAGTTTGAAAAGATTGAGCAATGGTTGGAGTCCAAGTGAAAGAGTTCTTTTTTAGGACATCAGTGAGAGGTGCTGCAATCTTTCCGTAGTTCTTAACAACCTTGCGATAATACCTTGTTAAGCCCAGAAATCCATGCAGGCTTTTGAGAGTCTTTGGGTGCAGTCATTATTACATAGCTTCAATATTTTTCGGATCCACCCTAATGCCATACTTGCTAACAAGATGACCCAATTATTCTACCTCTGAGGCACCAAAAGCAGATTTAGACTATTTCAGGAAAAGTTGGTGCTGAGAGAGTAGATGGAGAACTCGATCCACATGAGTAAGATGGTCTGTCTAGGTTTTTCTATAGATGAGGATATCATCAAAGAAAACTAAGACAAAATGACAGAGAAAGGGATGAAAGACATGGTTCATGAGGCTTTGGAAGGTGGAGGGGGCATTACACAAGCCAAAGGGCATGACCAAAAACTCATAGTGGCCCTCATGAGTTCTAAAGGTTGTCTTGGGAATGTCTACCTCTTTCATATGTATCTTGTGATAGCCCGAGTGAATATCAAGTTTAGTAAAGAATTGGGCACCACTCAATTCATCCAGGAGGTCATCAATGACAGGAATGGGGAATTTGTCTTTAATGGTCAGTTTGTTGAGGGCACAGAAGTCAGGAAACATTATCCAATAACCTTCTTTTTTCGGGGCCATGACTATAGGAGAAGAGTAAGGGCTTGTACTAGGGTGGATAACGCCTGCATTAAGGAGTTCATGGACCATTTTCTCAATTTCATTTTTTTGTGAAAAGGGGTGGCGAGATGGATGGATATTGGGAGGAAGGCTTCCAGGTACAAGGGGAATGGAATGATAATGAACACCGTGGGAAGGAGGGAGTCCTTGGGGAGTGGAAAATACCATTTGATGTTTAGAAAGGAGGGCTTGGAGGTCTTGCGGCACCGGGGGTGTCTTTGTTGCTTGTATGGCATGGAGTTGGGCAATGACACCAGAATGACCTTTCTTGAGCATCTTTTCCATGCGATGGGAACTAATGACCTCAGGTGAACCAGTAGTGATGCCTTGGAATTTATATTGGTGGCCTTCCTGGTCAAATTGCATGGTTAATGCCTTAACATCCATGAGAATGGGACCCAAAGTTCTTAGCTAGTTTGCACCCAACACAATGTCACAACCACCCATGTCAATAGAAAACATATGGGATTTTAGGTGGTAGTCACCGATTTGGAGATGCACATTTTCACAACGCCCTCCACATTTCATGGAACCACCATTGGCAATCATGATTTGGAAACTATTGATAGCATGGATGTAGCAATGAGTTTCTTGGGCAATGCGGCGATGAATAAAATTATGGGTGCTTCCACTATCAACCAGAATGATGACCTTCCGATGCTCGATGTAACCAATTAACTTGAGGGTTTGGGGAGCGGAGAAGCCAGTGAGAGCATTGAGGGAAATGACGGGTTTGACTTCGGGAGGGTTTGAGGGAGGGGTTATGTCAGTGATTTTAGGTGACTCAGACACAAGGGGAGTTTCAACATCCTCTTCCGAAATATCCTCAGATATGGCCATAAAAATCTTTTTTTTCCTTACACTTTTGGCCCGAGAAATATTTGTCATCACAATTATAACAAAGGCCTTTGAGTTGGTGTTCAACCATTTCAACCCTGGTCAATTTTTGGATCTTTAATGGGGTGGCGGGAGTAGTGGGAGTTACGGGTTTAGGGCGAGGGATAAAGGAGGGTTTTTTGTTTTGAGAGGATACAACCTGTTGTGCTTCTTTATCTCTTTTAGTAGCCTTCACCCAACTCAAGGGTCAAGCCATGAGGACATGGGCCCGAATATCCTCCTTGAGGCCACTGATAAAACACTCTCAAAAGAAAGCATCAGTCATGCCCTCTTTTCGAAAAGACAGGAGCTCAAAGGAAGCTATGAAGTCTTCTATTGTTCCTGATTGTTTCAACTTTGTCAAACGGCCCAATGGTTGGTGTCTGTGTCAAAGCGTTCATAAAGCTCAGTCACAAATTGGGTCCAAGCAATATACCCTTGACGGGAAGTTTTTCTCCATTGCCACCATTGTGGATGTTCTTGATCTAGATGGAGAACACCATACTGGAGCTTGGCCAAGTCATTTATAATGTCGTATAAAGAGAAATAATGTTCCATCTGCGTTACCCAACCAGTGGGGTCTGAGCCATCAAATTTGGTCACATCCACCTGCGGAAGGCGTAGGTCACGTTGAAAGTGATGGGGATGAAAGGTATGGGAATGGGAGGAATGTTCACCTTCCGTCTTTGGAGGTGCTTTAGAGAAATGGTCATCTATAGGGATCTTCAGTTTGGTGCAAAGTGATGCAAAGACAGATTCAATTTGGGTGGTCAGTTCTTGTTTGACTTCCTCCATTGAGGACTGCATGGTGGTATTTATGGTAGCATTGATGGATGAATCGATGGAGGCAACAGTAGCACTGAGTTGTTTCACTTCTTTTTGGGTTTCGAGGAAACCAAATTGTAAGGTGTTGAAGCGAGCTTCTAGGTCTTGGCTACGGGTATGGGACATGAGGATGGGTGAACTGAAAAGGGGCAGGCAGGGTAAAAAATTTTGCTGAAAAATGGAATAGGTCTCAAATAATGGTTAAAAAATTTCCAGGCTTCATTTTTTTTTTTTTACACCTGCGGAGTTATACTCCGGTCTGAAGAATACTGCACTGATGAAATCCCCAAATGTTTAACCATAAAGAAATGTGTATTTACTTGGAAACTCGAACACAGTTGCGCAGCAAGAGATCTTGTTTATTTTAATTTGTTTATGTTTATGTCCCCCAAGGGTTAGGTATTCAAGGGTTCTATAGACAAGGGTTTTCCCTGTGTTATAGCTCTTTGATATACGTGCGGGGTCCAACAGTAGTACTTGGCCCAATATCTCAGGGAACTAACAAAGGAGGATAGACCGTACCCTTAGTCGTACTACCCGACTACCCAGGTACTAGAGAGTATCTTCCCGAGTGTTGTTCTTGGTGACACTATAGCAGTCTGGTAGCCGATAGGTTTATCTAAAGAGGGATTCAGGAAATCTAGGCCGATCCATACACAAGTGTTGTGACGTTGTCTGATGTGCTACCACTCGAAGGGGTACCAACAGGGGTTACAAGGGTGGCCAACAGATGTGTTCTTAAGAACCACTTGTATTTCCTGCATGTATGAATCCCTCAACCGCGGGTTTATGCACGTAACAACAGATCTCTGTGGCTTAAAGATGCCAGAATACGTCTCTAGCCTGAAAAAAATTCCCACAATTTTTTCCAAGGAAAGTGCTCTAATACCACTTGCAATATACCAGATATAAAAAGTATGGAGAATATAAATGAAATGCTAGAAATGGAAAAATAACAGTAATATAACCAGCATAATCTCCATAATAACACATAAATGATATAAGAACAACACGAGAAATAACACTTTGATTCAGAAAGCAATGTTCATAGGCCTCTTTGAGGGGGCAACCTCCAATCAAGCAACGCTTTGTTACAATAATCTTCAAGATAGGGTTTTCATACCCTCGACCCTTAGTTATACTAAATATGTCTATTAAGAGAAGCATCTAGTGGAAGATCCTTCTAGAAGCGTAAGCTTCTATTAGGTCTTCTTACATCCGCTTTATTCTATTTTATTGAAAGGCCTTATTAATATTGACCTTTAATACATCTGAATATATTGATCTACCCATGTGCGGGTTAGGACCCTAACATAGACCAAAAAGCTTAGCAGTTGCAAGTAGAGCTATAAACAAGAGGTAGAAATCAAAGGAAAGGTTTTAAGGAAGTTAGAGAAATGAGGCAGAATAGGGTTTTTGCAGGTGTATGGAGGTGTATATGGGTCACAGTGGTGGCATTCACGTTCATACATGGGCCATAGTGATTCCAATTGCATACATACATGGGTCATAGTGTTGACAATCACGTATAGGGCCATATAGGAGAATACAGGGGTAGTTTCAGTAGAGGGTTATCATATCAGACCTTGGAGTCAAGGATTTGAAGGAGAGAGGGAGTCATCCTTTGAGACACAATGGTGAGCACAATGAATATTGAGGACACATTGGAAGGGGCAACCAAATTCATAGTGTGGAAGGCAAGGGTTCTTCTTCTATTGGAGGAGAATGGCCTCAAAGAGTATGTTGAGGTTGTGGTTGCAAGTCCTACTTATCCACATGAATTGGAAGCTCACAAGAAGAAGGAAGTGAATGCCAATAAGGTGTTTCTAAAATCCATAAAGGATAACTTGATACCGTACATTGTTGAGAAGAAATCTACCAAGGAAATGTATGATGATTTCATGAGTCTACTAAAAAATATTGGTGTCTTGTGTGTGCGAATTTGGTTTCCTATTTTATGCTTCCACTACATGTTTAGTTGGTTACTCAGTTGTGATTTTATTAGATAAGTGATTTTATTTTGAGCTAACTGCTAAGTCTTGAGAAGAGGATGAATATAAACATGGTATTAGAACACACCAAGGGTTTTTAGAGATTAAATCAACAATTTTCACAAATATTATTATCTAAATGGTTCTTACCCATTACAACAATAAGTATATATATATATATAGAGATGAAAATGACCCAACAACCAGTTAAATTCCTAGAAAGATGAAGATGCCCCAACAAACAAATAAACTATGCGTGGGATCTTGAGTTCATAAGCCATA
>ML798948.1:29966-50752 GCA_009831015.1 Picea engelmannii | reverse complement strand
GTGAGAGATGTGTGGAGGATTTGAAGGGATCATATCTTCTAATAATGGGAAAGTAGTTGAGAATGGTTGAGAGAATAATGGATCTGTAATTATGACACTCTTCAAGACTCTCATGTATATAAGAGAGTGTTCTCTCTTCATGAAGGGGGGTCATGTTATTCATAGGAGATTATCTTGGAGAGTTAGAGATCATGTAATTCATAATTTAGTCTTGTAATTAGGAGAAGGGGATTCTTAGCTTTGTTATTCTTTCATGCTTTTTCATTTGACTCTTGTAATATAATTTGAGATTGATATATTGTGTGAGCTCGCATATGTCTTTTGTCATTCAACTCTTCACATGTTGTATTGCTTTTCTAGATTAATTTACTTCTTTCATAGTTATTCTTTCAATGCTTTCCTAGAATAATTTCATTTCAGCAATTTAGATTATATTACTTCTACTTTAGTCCTGCATATACAGTGTGTGTGCTTCGTAAGCCTACGAACCTCAGATTGACAAATTAAATAGTTGGGAAAGTACTACAACATAATTAAACGACAATATTTCCACCTAACATTTGGCGCTGTTGTTGGGGAAGCATGATGGATTGAAGTTTAGTTTGATTTTCTTGCAAGCGTAACTAGAGTGTGGATTTCCATTTCAGCAAGTGTTCTTGAGTTTTGCAACTGTTAAGAGGTTTTCATGTGTTTCTGCAAGTATGATTTTTAGTTTTTTTATTTTGATTTGGGTGCTGTAAGAACCCCTTTTGCAATATGATTTAACCATGAGTGTTAGCTTGGAACAACTCGCTCAGATCCTAGAGAAAACTGGGATTTCTTCTTCTCAAGAGAAGAGATCTTGACAGCAGCCCAGAGATTAAATACTCCTCCAGAAACGAACGAGAAATCAACATCTAAGGAACTTGAGGAGGACAATGAGGAGCTGCAGCATTATCTGAGTGAGGGAAATCATGGCTATGAGAGTTATATCGAGCAATGGTTCTAGGTAAGCACTCGATTAGCTCCATTTTTTTATTTGTATTTAGAAAATTTGTAGCAACTAGATTCATTCACTCTCGAATATTTCCATTATTCATTTGAAAAATTACCACTGAACATATTTTTGTTACTGTTGCGTGCTTGTCTCCATTGGAAGTTTGACTACACGTAACTAATCTTTAAGTTTCAATTAGCATAAAGTAGGTAAGCTAATGAATAAAACAATGTTTTTGCTCTAATTTTTTTTAAAATAAGTATGCTCTCCCCCGCGCTTCGGGCGATCTGGAGGATCAAAAAATAGGGATGATTTTGATTTCAGGAATGAATGTTTTTGCAAACATGCTTAAACAGTAAAAACAATAATAATAAAAAAATTAGATGAATAAAACAAAGTTGAGTCTTTACATGCTGAAACAGTCACTGAATTTTACATGATGTTACAGTGAAAATTTTACATGTTGTTATAGCGAAACTTTATATCGAAAATTTTACATGTTGTTACAACAAAATTTTATATACTGAAACAATGAAATTTCTACATGCTGATACAGTAAAATTTTACATGCTGATACAACAAAAATTTTACATGTTGTTACATCATGTTGAAATAGTGAAATTTTTACATGCTGAGACAGTCGTTGTTACAACGAAATTTTATATGTTGAAACAGTGACGTTTTTTTTTTTTTTTTGGTTTTGTAACAGTAATTGAATAAATTTGCAGATCTGCAAACAATAAAACAATAGTGGTGTTAGGATAAAATGACATAAAACAAAAAAATATATATAATAATAAACGGTCTGCAAAGTCATGATTTTTTCTCCACTGAATTGTCGCAGTATGTTGAACAGTGCTACACTGTGGTCGGTTGAATTCCATTTAAACTGTGCAAAAATTTGTTTCCTGCTGCAATAATTGATGGTTTGAAGTTGCCTGTTCATTTCTGGTTTGAGTTGTTGCAACACCCCTTGAATTACAACCTGCAAAACAAACAAATGAATCAATCTTGTCATTAGTCTTCTCCCGCTTCCACGTTAGCAAGAAAATGGATTCAATGGTTTACTACTCCACCTTCTCATCTCCAATGAATCAACATTCAGGCTTGAATTCTGTTTGTATCTTTTCAATAATAGGAAAGCTCAAAATTTCTCTCCATAATTTTAGCATTTGATTCGGGCTTCATATATATAATTGGAATAGGTTGTTAATGGAGAAATATGGTCCAAAATCTTAACGATGTCATTATTTCAATTGCATATATCTTCGTAGTTTAGTTGCCGATAGTCCACAAATTCTTTCAAATCGAATAAAAACCAATTTCTTAAAAAAAGGATGATTAGTTGGGTTGCCTATTATTGGCAACTCTATTTTATTCGTTTGATCCAACACATCATCTTGTATTAATAAACAGCCAGTATGTGTCCCTCCAATCACGCTTCAAGATGATCGTATCTACTTTCATATTTGAAATTAATCGGTTGTTTGTTGTTTTACATGATGTGGCATCCAGGAGAGATGGGAAGAAAATCGTTCTATTCTACTATTAAGTCATACAAACTGGATAAAAATATTAATGTTTCCATCTCTGTATTTGAAGGAATCAACACGCTTGTCTTTACATATGGATGCATAGCTCACACATGCAATGAGCATCTAAATTTTTTTGTCAATTAATGTCATTTTGCAGACATTCATCTTCGGCTGCAATTTGTAAGAAAACCGTGATGAATTTCAAAAATCCGGCACACGGGTTTTGTGCAGAAGGGTCTCATTTAGCTGACACATGAGCGGTTTTGAAAATTCTACTTATTTTGAGAGCAATTCTGATTTTTAGGACCGTGAAGAAGGCAGATTTCAGGATGGCCGGTTTTCCACTGTGGCAGATTCATAGTCAAACTCTTACTCAGGTCCAGGTAACTATATTTTTCATTCTCTCTTTCGGCCAGTTCTATTTCTATTAATTTTTAATTCCCTTTCGATTGCATGCTCTTACTTCGGGATGTTTGATGGACATGGAGAATTTGGAACGCAGTGCTTGCAGTTTATAAAGAGTCATTGATATAGTTGCTAAATCCATAGATCCTTGTGATGTTTGTGATGAATT
Organism: Picea engelmannii; assembly: GCA_009831015.1. Taxonomy (NCBI): domain Eukaryota; kingdom Viridiplantae; phylum Streptophyta; class Pinopsida; order Pinales; family Pinaceae; genus Picea; species Picea engelmannii. Next base: position 47,667 of record ML798948.1, on the reverse strand, counting down.
TGTTGTTGAATCATACCAGTTCTGATAGGAGTGTGAGATTCACACTAATAACATTACAATTATTGTTGTATAAAGTAATGGTTTGCAAAACTCTAGTATATTTTTCCGATCAGCAAAGGAGAAAATGGTTATACAAGCATAATCACGGTATTCATTTGGATTCTTCGTTTTTATTTTTATTTTTGAGAATAATACAAAACTTGGTTTCAATTAAACAATAAAAAATTATAAAAATATGGAAACACACAAAAACATTATAAAAATCAAAATTTGCAAATGGACATTCTAAAAATTCCTTAGTTGTTTTCACGATTTATGGGTCACTGTTACAACAATCAAATAAAAACGTAGTTTGTTTATTTGCATTGCTCGTATTTGTACTTATTCTTGTCTTACGATTCTTCATGCAACAATCAATGAAGAACCATGAGCACAACAACAAATGGTATAAACATGTATTGTTCTTTAATTTGTTTCATTTACACTTATTTTTGCATGATATGTTTTTCAAAATTCTCACAATTTTTATGCAGGAATTTGTACTAAGATTTTCAGGTTCACAGCCGAGCGCATCCCATGCTGCAGTGATTTTCCTGAATCACAACAGTCTTCAAAGAATACATGCTTTGCAGGAGCTGTTACTCATCAGAAACATCATGACATTTGCTGATGCACAACAACATTTTGTTGTTTTACACATAAATATTTTGTTGATACACAACAACATTTTGCTGCTACACAGAAACTTTTTGTGCATCTTGATGTTTGTTGTTACACAACGACCATGCTGATACACTATTACTTCCACATTTTTCCAAATTTCATGATGTGACACTATCCCATTTATCCTTCAAATCTGATTAATCATCCTAGTGTTGAAGCCATCTTCCATTGCCTTAACTTTCATGACTTCACACACGCCTATTTTTCTGAGTTGCATACATTCCTTTATCTTTTTGCCTTATTTTTCCTTTCCAGTTTTCCTTCTGAATAAAAAAAACCCCTTTCCATGATTACATTTCCTTTCCATAAACCCTATTGCTACTGAGATCTTTACATCTATAGTCCTACCAATATTTTTATAAACTTGCGTTGAATGATGTGGGATTCCTTAAGGCCCACCTTTCAATAGTCTTTCCCCATCGACCTCGACACATTATCTAGGATATAGACTATAGTTCATTTTGAGTACCTAGAGGCTTGCATGCCTTAATGGAAAGTTCTCTTGCTAGCAATCATGGGAATACATCAATGTCCCTTGATCGTTAGATCTTGCAAGTGGCTCGACATCAGTCCATCTATTCACACTTCACAAGATGTTCTCGGGTACCTTGACACTCATTGACATCACTGGTGAGTTTGTATCGCATTGGTTAATGACATTCATCAATGGCCAGTAATCCAATGATTTCTCTTCATGCTCAACATCGACACATTCATTCGTATGATGAGAATTGTACCATCAGTTTTGTAGGGGGCGAAGACTATACACTTTTTCATGATCCCCTCAGAAGTTGCAGCAGTTTGATTTCATATCTATGAGAGTTCCATATTCTTTGCCTTCCACATTTCCCGTGATTCAACAGTAACAGTTCAGATTCCTTCATTTCCCATGATCCAGTTACAGCAGCAACAACATTAGCAGTTTCATTTTCCTGATCTTACAGCAGTGGCACCTTCCTGATATTCTTTGCTCCAGTAGTTACAACAGTTGCAGCTACATCGCCAGTCATTTTTTCCTGATCCAATAGCCACAACAACTACATCTACTTTTTGGGTAAGTGGAGGTATGTTCTTTTCTAAACTTTAATCACACAATTTCTTATATGCCGACTTGAATATTTTGGAAAATTTCCTTGCCATGCTCTCTTTCCTTCCATGACCTACACTAAGTTGCAAGAGGGCATGCAACCGATTCAGTTGGGGGGGGGAACTCTTTCACCACATATTCATTACCATTATTCCATTTTACCATCTCATCATTCCATTTATGATTCACTAGCATTTCTTTTACAGTGAACACTTTGTTGCATTTTGATTGATACACATATTAGCATGATTCATAAAGATAAAGAAAAGGCTTTCTTATACACATTGATGCTTTCTTATGCACATTGATAGTTTATTATTTCCAGTGAGTATATGGCTAAATTATTGCCGCAAGAGAATAAATAAGTGAAATGAATGTTGTTAACATAAGAACCAACATCTTTTGTATTCATGGTTGTCACACAAGAACCAACCATAAGAAAATTTCACATGTTGTTACACATATTTCACATGTTGTTACACATATATTACATGTTGTTACACATGTATTTTACATGTTGCTACTCCTGTATTTCAAATCCTAGAAATATTCATTGTTAAAAGGACATCATCAATCAAATCCATAGTTTAAATGCCAAAAGTTATTAAGAAGATCCATGCATGGTTGCATGAGGACATGCAACAAGTTGAGTTGGGGGGCATGTTGGGCTTTATAAATGGCACATTTATATCCTCTTTTTTCTTCACTATTCCTTACATTTCATCGTCCCATTAACCTTCCATCATACCATTTCCATAATGATACTTGGGTTTCTCCTTATTATTTTCCATTGTATTCATTTCAGTATTATAAGTGAATTTGTGATTAAATATTAGAAAAATAACATATTTTCATTATATATCAAGGTTGGATGAGTTTGATGATGTGTGTTCCATTCATTGTGTTGTCAGATACAACTGAAAAAGGATGGGAATCATTTTCCACACACGCACACCTGATTAAGTTCCAGATATCAAGTATTGTAGTCGAGTGTAAAAATAATTCTCCCCCCACTAACGACCTCCCCAAATACGTTTCAAGGCCTTATAAGAGAAAAAACCAGGAGTATAAAAATTGATATGCGAGTAGGTCAACTTCTAAAGGTGAGTTATTCAGATTCCAGGTGTCATAGAAGATGACCCACATGCATGGTTTTTATAGTCCAAAAATGCCTTATCTGTGCATACAAGACATTGGCCCTTCCATTTGCATACTTTTCCAAAATCTTGTTGAGGCTTCCTCTTAAAAAACCATTTTTTGGATAGCATACGCGCTCTACTGCACTAATAGCCCACATACACACGTGTGATGCATGCTAGTTAGATCATGTACATGTGTGAGATTCATGCTAAATATCCCGCATTTACCTCCAAAAGTTGCAAAAAATATAAAATTGCACGAAATCTGGTGGATTACGGGCTATAGAGGGTTTCCTAACCATTTTACCCCTTGTATCTCGTCCCCAAACTGGATAAACATATTTTAATAATATAAAAAGAGATCTTGGGAAGTCATTCAAGAACACAAGAAAGAGAATAAGAAAACTCTGCCAAAATACCTTCCCCTTCTTAGCCCAATATTTGCATCCTATTCTGAGTTTTGGCCTCAACCTTTCCTTTCCAACCTTCCTCCTTATGCAAACCTTCCTCCTTCCCTTGGTGATATGTTGGTTGTGAGAATATAATGTGGGATTGATGCACTTGGAGCCATGAAAGAGTATCTCGTACTTGGTTTGTGGAGCGATTGTCGACAAAGGTTGTAATCCTTTTTGTCTTGAAATTAAATAAAATAGTTCATTCTTGTCCCAAAACCCTATGTTTACATGATTTTGTAGATTTGTGCATTTATATCCATGTCTAAACTTTTAAAGTGATTAGTAGAGATAACATGTGTTGTTGCATTGTATTCCTAATATTTTGCAGGCACTACTACATATTGAAAAATTTGTGACGACTACTTGCGACGAAAGTATCCTTTCGTCACAAAATTGAAGATAAAGAGTTGAATTTTTCATTTTTTTTAATAAATCTAGCCCACATTCATCGCTCTTGCGATGAAACCAGATGTACTTCTTAAGAGTGACAAACGTGAATAGTGGACTCACATTTCTCTTGCGATGACCTTTAGTTATCGTCGCAAGAGAAACAATACAATGATGACAGTTACACTCTTTAACAAAGTCAACATTGACTGTTACACTATTTGAAAAAGTCAATGTCCGTCGCTCTTGTGACGAAAAAAATATCTATAAATATTTTGTAAACTAGAGTTGTTGTGACAATCTTGCTATAACAACGACAATTCAGAAGGGTTTTTTTGTGTGGAAGAATGTCGCAGAATATTAGAGGTGGGAAAAAAAGTAAAGAGGGTGAAAAGGGTGATGGTAGATGTTATTGCCCTTACAAAAAATGTTGCACTACACATCCCATAATAATTTTAATAGAAATAGCTAAAAAAACGTTGTAGGAAATATGGGCACATTGATGGGGGATCAAATGAATATCGTCCCATGGTAATTAGCTATATATTCATTATCTTTTTTTATATTGTCGATTTAATATAAAATTATATATGTATGTATATTGTTTGAGATTTTTTTATACACACTAATGGTTGTTTGTAATTATAAAGTTAGAGTTTCCCTCTAACTTTTTGCAGCATATTGCACCTAGTAGTAGTAGAAATGATGTTGTACAAGCTGAGGAACATGATAAAAAAAATGAGGATCTCATGGAAGAAGATGATGGGAAAAATCAAGTTAATGATCCCATGGAAGAAGATGATGGGACAAATCAAATGGTCAAAGATTTGGTTTCTCAACCGGATGAGGATGGGGACAGTGATGGTATTTATGATGAACCTCTATTAGAAAAGGAAAATAAATGACTTTGTGAAGGCTCAAGAGAAAATATTCTCTCCGCTACATTGCTACTAGTGAAATTAAATGTTATGAATAATTTTTCGAACACTTGTGTGACACGGATCTTGAGGTATATAATATGTTTCATATCATGTATATAAATGTTGACTTTTTCTACTTTTTTTTAGTGTTAATTAATGTGTAAAATAAGAATGAATTTTTTATAATTAATATTCCTTACAGTAACTAGTTATTTGTTATGTTGTAGATTGTTGGGTGAATTGTTTTTACCATCGTCAAATATTTTACCTCACACATATCAAGATTTGCATGCCATTATGAAAGACATTGGAATGGATTATAAAACTATAGATGAATTTACTTATGATCATATTATATATTATGGACAACATGCTTCAAAAACAAAATGCCCACAATGTCTTATCAGTAGATATCGAACCGATCAAGTAAAAAAAAGGGTGCCTTGAAAGGTTCATCGCCATATTCTCATAATTCAATGTTTACAATGATTGTTCAGGTGTGAAAGCATAGCATAATTTATGGATTACCATGCATGTAACAAAAGTGGAGATGGTGTTCTTCGAATGCTTGTCGATGGTTATGCATTTAGGGAAATTGAGGGAAACTAGGAATATTTCAAAGATGAACCTTGTAATGTTAGGCTTTCATTGGCAGTTGACGTTGTTAATCCATTCAGAGAGATTAGGTCTATTTACTCAGTGTGGCCTATTTTTGTTATCAACAATAACATTCCTCCTTGGATCTCAATAAAGAGAGATCACATAATGTTGACAATGATTGCTCCATGTATTTTTTTACATTAATTTTTTGAATGTAACATTTTCATTTGTTTTGTTTTTTGCATAATATAATTTGTTTATTTATTTACTTATATATAAATATCATGGTTATAGTAATTATGTGTAATTTCAAACAATTAGGTAAGTACCAAGTTAAATATATGAATGTATATATCGAGCCTCTTATCGATGAGATACTAAAGTTATGGGTTGGCATCACTATGAATGACATCTATAAACCAATTCGGGAGAAGAAATTTAAATTTTGTGGAATACTTTTATGGACAATTCATGATGTCTCAGGGCTAACACAATTTTTTTGGTATGTAGCATTCTATTTCTCTTTAATACTATAGAAGTTTTTAAAGATATCATGTTGCATGTTTAATTTTTAAATAATCTCATCTTATAATTGACATTAATCCATTTGTTCCAAGTCTTCAAACAAAGGGTAAATTTGCATGTCCAGTTTGTGGTCCTAAGATGAAGTATCATCATTCAAAATTTTTAGGATATGTGGTGTTTGATGAGTATAGGAACCTCCTCCCTAAGAACCATAGGTATCATACTACTGAAAAACATATTTTCAATGGGAAAGAAGAGACTGGTTTACAACCATGAAGAATGACACCTCACCTATGGAGGTTGGAATATAATAGAAATTGTCAAGGTACGCAATTTCTTTATGTATCGTATATGTAATGTTTTGAATTTTTATTTTAATCATTGAATTTATTTTATCGTATTTGATAATTATTTTTGTGATTTCTTTTATGCTTCATGAAGGTCTCCATCATGAAGGTATTAATAATGGGCTTCCATGAGGAATGAAATGTTATCCCACTCAATTAATGAGGTTTCCCTACTATGAGGAGCTAAAAATAGCTCATTTGTTTGATACAGTGCATATCAGGAAGAATGTGACATAAACGTTATGGAAAATCATATATGGTAGGAGGGATAAAGAAAAAATTGTCAAAATTTGTGTTGACATTCAAGAAGCCAATCATGCAATGTGAAGTGTGATATGATCAAATAGAGATGGAGACTGAAATAACCTTACATGGTTATTAACATAGCAACACAACAATAATGTAAAATAGTTCATTCAAAGAATTAAATTTCCGATGGGTTTTGCTTCAAACATAAATAATATATTAACGAAGAAAGGTGAATTTGGTGGGGTAAAAACACATGATTGGCATACCTTCATTAAGGTAATGATTTTGGTATACATATTTATATATTGGCCTTATACATCTTTTAAGTTTTTTTTTTTTTTGTCTACTTTGGTCAAAACAAATAACAATTCATTTTTTTGTTATAGTATGTTCTACCACTATCTCTCCCAAACAACTTTGACAACAACGCCAAACAAGTTATATATGATCTTGTAAAATACATGAGGTAAGTAGTTGTGATTTATATGAAAAATGTTCTTTCAATTTGTTGTTGTACTTAATGACATGTGTTTTACTTGTAATGTAATATATATTATGTTATGTTGAAACATGTTATTTTCTTGTGCCGTGATCTCATGTAGATGGTTGTCACTGAAATAAATCCATGAAGATGATATAAAGTATTGGAAGAGAGAAATTCTTCGGCTAATGTGTGAAATGAAAAATTATATACCTCCAACATTTTTCAATGCACAAGAACACTACCTCATACACCAAGTTGAGGATATGAAATTTTTGTACATGTACACACAAGGTCAATGTGGATGGTGGAGAGGCACTTGAAATCATTGAAGGCTTTGGTTAGACAAAAATTGTGTCCCGATGTTTCTATGGTGGAGGGATATATGGTATATAAATCCATGGTGTATATTAGTCAGTATCTTCCTAAATTTTCAGTGCCAACTATGCATGAAGTGGATCACATTTGGGATCTGAACTCCATCAAAAAATTTGAAGATCAGGAGCACCTGTTGGGGAAAGATAGAATGAAAACAATGAGAGGTAATATATTAATAATTGTGGAGATTTATATTAATACATATAAATTTTAATTTTTTGTGTATATGATAGTACTCGTTAATATATTAATATATGTTATTTCATAAATTTTTAATATTTACCATGGATGTTATAACTAATATTTAATATTGGTGAACTATGATTTTTTGATTTAGTTGCTCAAGATTGGGATGCATTGCATTTATACATTGCAAACAATCTTGACTGGATGTATGTATGGATTGAAATATGTAAACAACATCATGGAGGTAGGTTATCATGGAAATGACTATCTGAATTGGTTAGAGAAGCTCGTCGTAGTGAATATGCCAATGTTACACAAAGGGAAATTGATTTAGCATACAGTTTGAAAGATGGACAGGCAAGCAAATTCACCCATTTTATTCATTTATTTTATATTATATTAATGTGACTACATGTGTACTTTATTTTTTAGATACTCTCCAAGTTATATAAATATGTTAATTTATTAATTGAAAATGCATCTTTTACATATCTAGCATATTGTAGTTGAAACACCACAAGGCTATGTGGTGCAATGGTCATAAATTTCACATCAAACAGTTGGATGAAACTAGGAAAACTTCTGATAGTGGGATAACTGCAGTATTCTAGGTTACTAATGCTTCCTTTAGGAGTGATAGACATCCCAGAGAATATGAAAATATATACTATGGGTATTTGAATGATATACTTGAGTGTGAATTTAATTCATTCAAATTAGTTTTTTTCAATGTCAAATGGTATAGGTTACGAATGCATAAACGTGATGAGGAAAGAATTGTTATTCAACATGCCAATGGATTTCTGATAATTAAAAAAACTGTGTTTGAAAGTGGGAATGATCATTAGGATTTTCCAATCCAATGTGAACAGGTCTTTTACTCAAATGTTCCAAGTGAGAGGGATTGGTCATTTGTTGTTAGATATGATCCAAGAGGAAGGCCAATTAAGTATACTCATGTACAAGAAGAAGATGATATTGAAGAAGAAGACGATTCTCCAGAATAGATAGAGCTAGAATATCATACATGGTCGACATACAAAGAATACAAAGAAGATCATGATCCAGGCGTAGGAGACAATGTAGTTATTGATGATGATGACAATAAAAATATGCTCGAAAATGACATTGATGATGATGATGATATCATCAATCCTTTCAACACCATTTATGAACCGGAAGATGATACAGATGTCGAGTTCAATGAAGAAACAGATACATAATAAGGATGATTATACAGATTTTGAGTTGGATCAGGTACATGACTATATATTTTAATTTGTATGAATTATTCTCTTAAAATAATTTACTTATGTCATGGGTTAATTACATGTTTTTAAATTTTATGGGAAGTTTTTTATATCCTATGTTACATGTTTTTTAATTATTATGTGAAACCTAAAAATAGTTTCCAATATAGTAAAGTACATGGTAAATTAAAAATATCATTTACAAACACATAATTTCATTGACCTTCATTAATTTTTGTTTTTGTAGTTTCTATGCATGAATCTTACTAGGTTGCTTTCGATTATTTTCTATTTTAGAGATTGGGTATTAGGGAATTGACAATGATGTGAGGGGGAGGGGAGGGGACATATGATCTTCCAACTTCACTTGGTTGGCCTTGTTTAGTAGAGGATAATTTATTCTTGAAACCAAGAGAATCACATTCATTTTTATATCATCATGATCGTAGATGTCATCATTGTTGTCATAATATTGCATCAATGAAGTTTCGATGAACGTGTTTGTCATTTATATAGAATATTCATTGAAACTATTTTAAAACATGGGACTTTGTCCCATGAGTTATGTGTCAAGAAGAAAGTGTGTTTCCAAACTCAAATATGATTCACACACCCACTCTATATATCCGATCTCGACCTCGTTTCATTTGACCTTTTCTTTGTGAGGAAAAATCCCTCTTTTTCATTCATTGTTTAATGAACACCATAAAACCATGACCTTGTAGTAATATATGTGAGAACATGTGTACTATCAAATGAATTTTAAAAGGAATAATGAAAATACATTGTACTAGGACTAGACATGGGACTCAGTGACCTATGAATGGGGGCAAGGTTGAAAGTTTTTCAAACTATTTCTGTATGCAATGAAATTTGACATGGATGGACTATTAACATGCCTTAACAATATGGGAGGGTTTCTAGACTCAAATTTGACTCACACACCCACTTGTTTCCATCATCAATTCATCATGTAAACCATAAACCTTATTTTTCTTTCAAAGTGCACAAATAGATTGACACAAGTTTTAAGTTTGCTTCATCCTTTCTTCTTTTTTATTTCAGGTTCTACATTGTATATACAATGTATGTGTGTCATAGTTGTGATGAAAAATTTCTAATTTTCATTCTTTTTTTAATAAACACCATAAAAATATTCCCTTGTAGTACTAGATGCAAAAATGTGTGTATTGTCGAACGAATTTTAAAATGAACAATGAAAATACATACTACTAGGACTAGACATGGGAAACAATAACATGTGAATGGGGCCTACATTGAAATGTTTTCAAATTGTTTATGTATGCACTAAAATTTGACATGGATATACTATTCACATGCAGCCTTAACGATGTGGGAGGGTTTCTAGACTCAAATTTGACTCACACACCCACTTGTTTCCATAATCAATTCATCATGTAAACCATAAACCTTATTTTTATTTCAAAGTACACAAATAGCTTGACACGAGTTTTAAGTTTGCATCAACCTTTCTTCATTTTTCTTCCAGGTTCCACATTGTATATACAATGTATGTGTGTCATAGTTGTGATGAAGAAACTCTCTTTTTCATTCATTAATTAATCAACACCATAAAAATATGCCCTTGCAGTACTATATGCGGGAACGCATGTACTGTCGAACTAATTTTAAAAGGAACAATGAAAATACATTGTACTAGGACTATAAATGGGAAGTAATGACTTGTGAATGGGGCCAACATTGAAATGTTTTCAAACTATTTCTATATGCACTGAAATTTGACATGGATAGACTGTTTTCATGATTTAATGATATGGGAGGGTTTCTAGACTCAAATTTGACTCACACACCCTCTTGTTTCAATAATTAATTCATCATGTAAACCATAAACCTTATTTTTCTTTCAAAGTACACAAATGGCTTGACACAAGTTTTAAGTTTGTATCAACTTTTCTTCATTTTTCTTTCAGGTTCTACATTGTATATACAATGTATGTGTGTCAGTGGTGATGAAAAATCCCTCTTTCTTGTTCATTTTTTAATCAACACTATAAAAATATTCCCTTGCAGTACTATATGTGGGAACGTGAGTATTTTCGAATGAATTTTAAAAGGAGCAACGAACAGACATTGTACTAGGACTAGACATGGGCAACAGTGACTTGTGAATGGGGCCAATGTTGATTTTTTTTCAAATTGTTTCTGTATGCACTAAAATTTGACAGGATAGGCTATTCACATGCCTTAACGATATAGAATGGTTTCTGGACTCAAATTTGACTCACAGACCCACTTGTTTCCATCATCAATTCATCATGTAAGCCATTAACCCTATTTTTCTTTCAAAGTACACAAATATATTGACACAAGTTTTAAGTTTGCATCATGTTTTCTTCATTTTTATTTCAGGTTTTACATTGTATATACAATGTATGTGTGTCATAGTTGTGATGAAAAATCCCTCTTTTTTGTACATTTTTTAATGAACATGACAACATATTCCCTTGCAGTACTAGATGCAGGAATGTGTGTACTGTCGAATGAATTTTAAAAGGAAGAAGGAACAAACATTGTACTAGGACTAGACATGGGCAACAATGACTTGTGAATGGGGTCAATGTTGAATTTTTTTCAAAAAATTTCTGTATGCACTGAAATTTGACATGGATAGACTATTTGCATGCCTTAATGATATGAGAGGGTTTATGGACTCAAATTTGACTCAGACACCCACTTGTTTCCATCATCAATTCATCATGTAAACCATAAACCCTATTTTTCTTTCAAAGTACACAAATAGCTTGACACAAGTTTTAAGTTTGCATAAGCCATTCTTCATTTTTCTTTTAGGTTCTACATTGTATATACAATGTATGTGTGTCATAGTTTTGATGAAAAATCCATCTTTTTCATTCGTTGTTTAATCAACACCATAAAAATATGCCCTTGTAGTACTAGATGCAGGAATGTGTGTACTGTCGAACGGATTTTAAAAGGACAACAAAAAGACATTGTTCTAGAACTAGACATGGGCAATAGTGACCTGTGAATGGGGCCAACGTTGAAATTTTTTCAAATTGTTTCTGTATGCATTGAAATTTGACATCGATAGAATATTCGCATGCCTTAACGATATGGGAGGGTTTATGGACTCAAATGTGACTCAAACACCCACTTGTTTTGATTATAAATTCATCATGTAAACGATAAATCCTATTTTTCTTTCAAAGTACACAAATTGGTTTACACAAGTTTTAAGTTTGCATCAACCTTTCTTCATTTTTCTTTCAGGTTCTACATTGTATATACAATGTATGTGTGTCATATTTGTGATGCAAAATCTCTCTTTTTTGTTCATTGTTTAATAAACAACATAAAAATATTCCCTTGCAGTACTAGATGCGGGAACGTGTATATTGTCAAACGAATTTTAAAAGGAACAACGAACAGACATTGTACTAGGACTAGACATGGGAAACTGTGACCTGTGAATGGGGCCAATGATAAATATTTTCCAAATTTTTTTGTATGCACTGGAATTTGACATGGATAGACTATTCACATGCCTTAACGATATGGGAGGTTTTCTAACTCAAATTTGACTCACACACCCTCTTGTTTCCATCATCAATTCATCATGTAAACCACAAACCCTATTTTTCTTTCAAAGTACACAAATCGCTTGACACAAGTTTTAATTTTGCATCAGCCTTTCTTCATTTTTCGTTTAGGTTCTACATTGTATATACAATGTATGTGTGTCATAGTTGTGATGAAAAATCTCTCTTTTTCATTCATTTTTTAATCAACACCATACAAATATGCCCTTGTAGTACTATATGCGGGAACATGTGCACTGCCGAATGAATTTTAAAAGGAATAGCGAACATACATTGTACTAGGACTAGACATGGGCAATAGTGACATGTGAATGGGTCAAACGTTGAAATTTTTTCAAACTGTTTATGTATGCACTGAAATTTAACATGGATAGACTATTCACATGCCTTAGTGATATGGGAGGGTTTCTAGACTCAAATTTGACTCACACACCCACTTTTTTCCATCATTAATTCAACATGAAAACTATAAACCCTATTTTTATTTCAAAGTACACAAATAGCTTGACAAAAGTTTTAAGTTTGCATAATCCTTTCTTCATTTTTATTTCAGGTTCTACATTGTATATACAATGTATGTGTGTCATAGTTGTGATGAAAAATCTCTCTTTTCCTTTCTTTGTTTAATCAACACCATTAAAATATGCCCTTTTAGTACTAGATGTGAGAATGTGTGTACTATCGAATAAATTTTAAAAGGAACAACAAAAAGACATTGTACTAGGACTAGACATGGGAAACAATGACCTGTGAATGGGGCCAACGTCGAAATTTTTTCAAATTGTTTATGTATGCACTAAAATTTGACATGGATAGACTATTTGCATGCCTTAATGATATGGGAGGGTTTATCAAAGTACACAAATAGCTTGACACAAGTTTTAATTTTGCACAAACTTTTATTCATTTTTATTTCAGGTTCTACATTGCATATAAAATGTATGTGTGTCATAGTTGTGATGAAAAATCCCTCTTTTCATTCATTGTTTAATCAACACCATTAAAATATTCCCTTGCAGTACTATATGTGGGAATGTGTTTACTATCGAACGAATTTTAAAAGGAACAACGAAAATGCATTGTCCTAGGACTAGACATGGGCAACAGTGACCTGTGAATGGGGCCAATGTTGAAAATTTTTCAAACTATTTATGTATGCACTGGAATTTGTCAGTAATAGACTATTCTCATGCCTTAACAATATGGGAGGTTTTTTGGGATCAAATTTGACTCACACTCCCACTTGTTTCCATCATCAATTCATCATGTAAACCATAAACCCTATTTTTCTTTCAAAGTACACAAATATCCTGACACAAGTTTTAATTTTGCATCAACCTTTCTTCATTTTTCTTTTATTTTCTACATTGTATATACAATGTATGTGTGTCATAGTTGTGATGAAAAATATCTCTTTTCCATTCATTATTTAGTTAACCCCATAAAAATATGCCCTTGTTGTACTAGATGGGTGTTACACATTATTTTGGTCACCCTGATTATGATTCTACAAGCATGTGTTCAGGCACTCAAAAGGATCTTTTGCATGAGAATAATTTCTTCCTCTACAAGGCTTGTTTTTAGAAGGAGTCTGTAGGCTAGGAGTAATAAATAGTGTGAAAATGCTTGATTTTCGTAGGCTTCTCTGTACCTGGATCACGGGGTTTCCACGGGCTGCTATATAGGTGGGGTGCAGTGGTGTTTGAAAACTAAAAGAAGAAATAAGGTCACGAAGGTTCTAGAAGGAGGATCTTCTAGAATGTGAGGTGGCGTCTATATGATTGTGATCCTACTGGCTTCTTTGATTTTGTGGGATCATCCTCATCTCTTTAACCACTTCTCCTTCTCCTATATAATGATAGGTTTTTCATGGAAAAGTTTAAGAAAGATTGAGCAATTAATTGTTGAAAGAATAGGCTGGAGACTGTGTGAAGAATCTTATTGCAACTGATGCTTGAGGTCTTCATTTTTCCATCAATATTTTGTGGACCATATTCATACAAATTCAGAGAAAGTTTATGTGTGTGTTGGAGCAAAGGACCACTGAAAGGGAACTTGCGACATCAAGGAAGTTTGGTTGTATCTTCCTCTTTTATTTAATATAATATTGTGACATGTTTCTTTCCCATAAAATCATTAGCATTTTCTTACATGACTCCTTGATCGCATGTTTATGTTTTCATTGAATCTACTATTGTTGATTTCACTTTGGTTGGTTTGTGTCATTGCAAATTTGATCTCACGAGAGCACCAGAGCGAAGCAGGGACACAAAATATATAAGGAAGCAATATCTAAAGGTATGTCATCCATTCCTTCTTTGGTAGTAAATTCAATGATTGTGACTTAGGGAAAGTGTCATGTCCCGTCCTTTTTTGTTCTAGATCCAGGTGGATCTATGGATATTAGTTTATGTCTGCATTCATTGATTTATCCAATAAAAAAATTGGTGATTCCATTGGGGATACGAATTGTTTATGGTTTTTTGTTGTCCATTTTCTTTTAGCCTACCATTTTTAACTTTATTTCAATCTCTGAGTTTGTGGGGTATCCATCCAGACTCTCTGGATTTGAAAGTTCACTTAGGCCCTTTGTCCTCTTTCCAAATTTCTTTTTTTTACAAACACTTCCGCAATGTACCCATACACAACCTGCAAAAAATTTTGATTTCCGCACCTTCATTATTTATCCTGGTGAGGACTTTCCGCGATCTACCCACAACTAGCCTGCAAAAACCTTTGATTTCCACACTGTAACCTACTTCTAGGTTGCGGCGACGTCTGTAATTTTTTTTTGTTTGGGTCCTATCATCTTTTGATGCCCAATTTTTCTTTAGCCAAATGGGAGGAACTTTTAATGCCAATATTTGATTGATTTCTAAGTTTGAAAGTTGTTGTTGATTGGTTTTCGGAGATCGAACACCTTTCTTAGTCATTTTTCCAGTTTTACCTTTTGATTTTTATCAATAAGGATATAATATTTGATTTCACATTTGAGTGCTTGATTGATTAAAAGTCTTTTTATTGGATTTAAAGTGTTGGATTGATTACATTTTCTAGATTACTTGTTGATTGGAAAATACTTTTTCATTTGCATTTAGTGAAACACTTTGCTATCATCTTTACTTTTATCTTCATTGACAATTTGATTTGGGTGCTTGTTGAGTGTATAAATTTTCTTTGGTTACTTGTCCTTAGTTATACCCCTGATTTGGTTTTGGAAAGGTAGACTTTAAAGTCATTTATTCTTTTAAGTAATCATACAAAGGAAAGTTTTTTGCATTGAATTTTTTTTTTCAAGAAGAGAAAGTTGAGAAATTTCATTATTGATAGTTGTTTGACATTGTGTTCATTCAAGGAAAAGAAATTACATTTCGTAGCTTACATCATTCCGGAAAAACACCTTCTCCCTACCATAGATAGATTTCATTGAACAAAAAGTTTGCATCATTTATCTCTATTTGCATATTATTGGGTCAAGGTCTTCAACAACATTGGTTTCATTTCCGTCTCCCCCTTGAGTAAACAACAGGCTCTAATAAACATTGTGAAATCTAAAACTCAATTAGTAACTTTTATTTTCTAGGGATATTTTACACCAACATTAGCTAGGATAGAGATTTGGAATAGGCTGTGAGACACACTCTCCAAAGCACAAAACACACAATAGCATCTTGTGATAGAGAGTGTTCAAATCCATTTGCAACATTTTGTCCTGGGAATCCCTTCTCACACAAGGGTCAAACCTGAGGTTGGATTGAGACTGGCAGAGTTATTCACCCTGCTTTGTTGGTATCAGTGTAGATATTGCACGTATTATGGGGGTCGCTTGAATGGTATACCCACAATGAAGAGTGGAAGCCTCTCAAGTTGATTCTGGGATAGATACCCTGCCTTTGCATGTGGATCAGACTGTCGACTATTTCCCCAGGAATCATTGTTGTTCTTGGTAGCCTTATTTGCCTATCTTCTTAGGGTCTTACACGAGGAGGGGAAAGTATTCACGGTACCTAGAACCGACGTTGGCCAGACTCACTCAGGATCCTTGGAGGGTATACCCATGATTATGTGTGGGAGCTTGCACCAGGGTGTAAATCCATTAAGCAGGTCATCAATGTAATGTTTCCACTCGCTCTGTGCCAATCCCTTCTTGCCTTGACTTTGCGACATTGGATTTCATCACCAACTAGTGATTTCGAAGTAAGAAGGTTTTTTTTCTTGGTTTGATTCTTAGATTTTATTAAGCGAGTGTTGTTTATTTTCATAGTTGGCCATAGATTTTTTGCGTAAAATATTTGGCTCGACCAACATTGACCCTCCATGTCGTTCGCGTAGGGTCCAGGGACTTCCTCCAAAAAATATGGAGGATTATCTCCCTCTACCCCCTCATTCACTGGAGGGATATCCTCAATAGAGTGAGGTCTAGGACATTGTAACCTCGCAAGAGGAAGGTTCCACCTCTTTAGAAATTTTTTGAATTGTTTATGATTCTCTAGAGGCTTTTCGCATGCCTCATGGATACAAGAGATGTATTCTCCGACTGAATTCATCTGGAGAACTTGTTGCTGACACTTTTGGAATACCGACCGGACCCCATTCTGGCCCTGGAGCAGGGAATCCCCTTCGGACTACCGACATATTTATAAGCCTGCCTCGCATAGTGTGGGACCTTTACGGATCAGGGGTAGGTGTTGATATACCTATCGTCTCTGAACTGCCTGAAACCTATGTTACCTATACGATGCCTCTAGATCACTTTGCTAGTACAACTAGCTATATCCACGTTCTTTCAGACACACAGTCAATTGGTCCTCACTCAACTATTTCTCTCCAGATGGCCCATTATACAATGGTCCCATGCGCTATGACTATTCCCACCGGGAATACGGTGGTTACCCAAGCTCCCATTGGTACACCACTTTCATGTAGACCTTGTTGATTAAGGTTGGTTGTCATTGATGTCAACCCTTGAAGAAAGCCTCATAGCACAAAGGTTTGGGTAATGGAACCAATATTGTTTGATGTAAATATGACTCATTATTGTTTTTTCATGGTTGATAAGAAGTAAATATGGATGAACTCCAAAGTGGTCCCCTTATGGTAAAATCCCTCATGGGAAGACGCTTTGTGGAGTAAGAGAACCATGCTTAATTGTGGAATAATGAGATGAAGGAAAGTGAATTTGTCAGAGAAAATATCCTATATGGATAGTTCTTGTCATGTCATTTCCGGTGGTATGTGGAACGCCACATAATTCCTCATGGTTAGAGAGTTATGGCCATGAGAAGTTGGAGACCCCAGGTTTGGGTAATGGACCCAAGTTTGTTTGATGGGTAACAGTATGAGTTATGATATATTTTCAGATAATACTATTC